>NW_026475270.1:0-11178 GCF_026875155.1 Cherax quadricarinatus
CCGAGGGACGATTTCCTCATCTTTTGTATTAGTTCTCTGTCTTCCATTATGTCCAGAATCTGAAAACCCTACCCCCGTCCGGGGTTGAACCCCCGGTATAGAGTCTCAAAACTCCCCCGTCGCGCTAGCCCCTAACCGCCCGCCCCAAAGATTCACCAACTAGGTATATTTCTACACCATAGGAAATTTGCACAGGCACCTCTGTGACCAAAAATGCAAAATTTTACAGACGAAAACTCCACTCGTGGCCGTGGGCCCTGTCTTCGGGGTTTCTTAAGTCTGTTGACGGAGTGAAGGGGCTTTAGCTAGAGTTCGCCCGGCCCGCTAGTGGGATTCGCTGTAAAAAACTTGATTTGGGTCAAAGAGGTGCCCGTGCTAAATTTCCTTGGTTAAAAATATACCTAGTTGGATGAATCTTTTGTGGGGCTGGGGTTGGGTCGACGGGCTGGATTTT
Organism: Cherax quadricarinatus; assembly: GCF_026875155.1. NCBI lineage: Eukaryota > Metazoa > Arthropoda > Malacostraca > Decapoda > Parastacidae > Cherax > Cherax quadricarinatus. Next base: position 455 of record NW_026475270.1, read on the forward strand.
TAGACTCAGACCCCGGGGTTTAATCCCCCCCCGGGGGGTTGGTTTATTTGCAAACGGTTTATTCGATTTTTTAAGCATGTTGACGGGGGGTGAAGGGATTGAGCTGAGTTCGCCCCCACGCTACTGGGATTCGTTGTAAAAACTTTATTTGTGGTCACGGGTGCCTTCTAACTTTCCCCATGGGGAAAATCCTGTTGGATGAATCTTTTTTGTGGGGGTGGTTATGGCTAGCGGGGGGCGGATTTTGAGACTCTATGACGCGGGTTCAAACCCGGGCCGGGGGGATGGTTTATTTGCAATGTGTCATTACGTTTTTAATCATGTTGACGGGAGTGAAAGGGACTTTAGCTAGAGTTCGCCACGGCCACGTAGCTGGGGGATTTGTCTGTAAAAACTGCATTTGTGGACGAGGGGCCTGTGTAACTTTCCCATGGGGTAGAAAAAAAACCTAGTTGGAGAATCTTATTGTGGCTGGTGGTTAGTGGGTAGCGCGCGGGCTGGGGTTTTGAGACTCTATTTTCCGGGGTTCATCCCCCGGCGGGGGGATGGTTTTATTTGCATCGTGTCTTACATTTTTTAAGGGTGTTGACGGCAGTGAAGGGGCTTGAGCTAAGTTCGCCACGGCCAGCTAGCTGGGATTGTCTGAAAAACTGCATTTTTGGGCACAAGGGGCCTGTGCTAACTTTCTATGGTGTAGAAATATACCCATTGGGTGAATCTTATTGTGGCTGGTGGGCTAGGGCTAGCGCGACGGGCTGGAGTTTTTTTAGATCTATGACCGCGGGTTCAAACCCGGCCGGGGGGTTTTGGTTTATTTTGCAAACGTGTCATTACGATTTCTTAATCCAGAATCTGTATTGATAAAGCCTCTGGATGGCGAAAAAACCCTACTACAAAAAGATTCCAGAGTTGCCCTTTCTTAACTTTCATATTGTCGGGTTTTTTTACCTTTCTTGCACAAATTGTCAGACACTGCAACATCATGGAATCTTGGTTCAGAGGACATTACAAGACTCACGCTGCTGCAAATAACCCATCTCTTTTGGGAAGGACCTCTTTCCACTGGGGAACCCCCCCCCAGTGATTTGCCCTTTCTGCTGCCCCTCCCATCCACTGAGCCTATTTTTTTAAAACCCCCAGTCTTCTTGTCTTTGTCCCGATTTTTTCCCCCACCCCCCCCCCCCTGCTGTGAACACTAACTCCAAGGCCGAGGGACATTACCCCATTTTTTGTTTTTTAAAATTTACTGCTTCCATTATGTCCAGAATCTGTATTGATAAACCACTGGATGGCGAAAGTCTCTACAATAAAAAAATATCCAGATGTTGCACATGTGTCTTAAATTTCAAATGTCGGTTTTTTTTATTTCTTCACAACTTTTCAGACAGCAACATCATGGGGAAATTTTGGTTCGAGGACATTAAAGACCTTCACGGCTCTGCAACTAACCCCCTTCTTTTGGGGAAGGACCTACTTCACTGGGGGGAATCCCGCCCACCAGTGACTTTTCCCCCTCTGCGCCCCCTCCCTATCCACTGACCCTATATAAACGCCTTTTTTTTGTCTTTGCCCAGATTCTCCCCACCCGTGCTGGGAACACTAACTCCAAGGGCCCAGGGCTGATTCCTCATCTTTTTTATTATTTTACTGTCTTCCATTATGTCCTGAATTGTATTGATAAAGCCCCGGGTGGCGAAACGTCTCTACTAAAGTATCCGATGTTGCAATTGTCTTAAATTTATATGTCGGTATTTTATACCTTTTGGAACAACTTGTAGACACTGCAAATCCCTGGAATCTGGTTCAGGGACATCTACAAGACCTTCACGGCTGCTGCAACTAACCCTTCCCTTTTGGGAGGGCTCCTCCAGGGGAAACCCGCCTACCTTGACTTTGCCCCGCCCCGGCCCGTCCCCACCACTAACGTATAAAACCGCCATCTTTTGTCTTTTTTTCCCAATTTTCCTCACCAATGCTGTGAACACTAACTCCAAGGCCGAGGGATGATTACCTATCTTCTGTATATATTCATGTCTTCCTATTTGCCTAGAAACTGTATTGAAAAAACCACTGTATGGCGAAACGTCTACTACAATAAAGATATCCCGAGTTTTTCACATGTTCATAACTTTCATATTGTCGGTATTTTGTACCTTTCTTTCACAAATTGTCAGACACTGCAACATCATGAATCTTGGTTCAGAGGACATCTAAAAGCCCTTCACGGCTGCTGCAACTAACCCATCTTTTTGGGGAAGGACCTACTTCCACTGGGGAATCCCCCAAACCAGTGACTTTGCCCTCGTCTGCTGCCCGTCCCTATCCACTGACGCCTATATAAACCGCCAGTCTTCTTGTCTTTGCTCCAGATTCTCCTCCACCACGGTACTGTGAACACTAACCCCAAGGCCGAGGGATGATTACCTCATGATAGCCAGGTTAGTTTACATGGATAGGGCATTCTGCTTGAAGGACAGGAGTAGGAGACAAAGGGTATGCTTTCCGGGGGGCTGGGATGGAGGACATTGTTAGCCGGCTTGACAACACATGAATGGTAATGGGATAAATCCTATTATTTGCCTCATGCTGGAGGAAATGATGTAGGCAAGCGTAGAAAGTGAGGATTTAGTTTTGAAAGTTCAGGACAGCTATAGACATAATTAGGAAGAAGGGGGGACGCCCCGTTATATGTGGCATTTTTGCCAAAAAAGAGGTGTTGGTAATGAATGGTTGTTTCCCGAGCAATTGGTATTAATTGTTGCTGGATAAACACTGTAAGGATAATGCAGTACCATTCATTGACAACTGGGGCAACTTCTATGGCCGGAATGACATGTATGCCAGGGATGGGGTTCACTTATCCAGGGCAGGTGTTGGGTTTTCTTGCTAACTCAGTTGAGGGGGGTTTTAGGCTTTAAACTAGGGTTAGTTAGAGGAGGGGTTTTGAAAAGATTAAAAATGAGTATGGATATTTGACTTATACTTGATATTAGAACTTAATAGTAACTGTCATGGTAACTCTGGGGAAAGATAATTTCAGAATTGTGTAAAAACAAAAATGAATAGGAAAAATTTTCAGAAAAAAAAAATATGATGGTATTTTATGCTAACAGTCGAAAAGTGCAATGAAATAAATTAATGAACTAGTTTGGTAAGCATGTGCTGGGAAACTTTGATATCATTGCATTAACTGAAACGTGGTATGATTTAAGAGTGGGATATGATGCTGAGTGTAATATTCAGGGATTTAGTTGTTAAATGGGGATGATGTAATGGGAAGGGGGGAGGAGTTGCATTGTATGATTCGAAGGGGGAAAATATTAATTGTTGCATTACAAACAGGTATAAAAATAGTTGGAGCAGTAACAGAGGTCTGTTTGGGTTAGAGTTCGTGGTGGGTCAAGAACAAATTAATTCTAGGGTAATATACAGACTCCAGGCTTGGATCACGATAGAGGGAGACTTCTTTGGGGACGGAATTGTTAGGGCTTTGGGACACAGTAACATAGTCATAGTTTGGGGACTTTAACTGTAGTTCAATTGCTTGGATTCTTTGACAGGTAATCTAGAGCCCAGTGACTTTATGGAAACAGTTTCAGGACTGTTATTCTGAAACAGAGTTTGTAAACTGAGCCTACCAGGGGTATTAATTTGCTAGACCTAGTTTGTCAAAAATAAGGGAAACACTCGTGAATAATCTGGAGCTCACTGAAGAGCTTGGCGCAAGTGATTAAAATCCATCACTTTTAGGCATTTTTTTTATAAATTTTGGGAATGCAAAGAATAATGATAATACAGTAAAAATCCTGATTTTCGTTCTGCCGATTATAATGGAACTTAGGGAACATCTGTCTAATTCTTGATTGGGGTTATCTAGCTAATGATTTTATTGACATTAATCATACTTATGAATATGAAGGGCTCTGCTTTTTATGATTGTTTTCTTAATAATGTTACACGTGCCCAGAGTATATACATTCCCCAGAGAGAAAATTAGGTCTAATAATAACTGATCCCAAATGGGGTACAGGAGGCTAAAGCATCTATTAGGGGAGAAAATGGGGAATTTCTAAGCGCATCAGAAGAGGAGAGGTTAACCTTACTGACCAATAGTTCAGCTTAAAAGAGAAGTAATAAGGCCGATTAGAAAGGCTAAACGTTGCTATGAAATTAGAGTTGCTAAATGAATCAATGACTAATCCAAAGGGGTTCTTTCAAGTGATATAGGACGATTGGTGAAGGAAAAGTAGGACCTCTGAGATCTGGGAATGGGACAGGCTGGGGTAATGAACTGGAAATGGGATTACCTTATTTAATGGACAATTTTTTGTCAGTTTTTACCAGGAAGATGTTAAATGAGATTTTCCAGTAATTAACAGTTATTTAGTTCCTGATGTATTTAAGTTAATCTATATTACTGTCACGAGTGACATGGTTATTAAAACAGATAGACAACTGAAACAAAATTAGTCCCGGGACCGATGAGTTGTTTTTCAAGGGTTACTTTAGGAATGCAAGATGGAGCTTAGTTCAGCCATTAACGGTTGATCAATGCGTCCATCTTTACCAGTGTTGTGCCAGAAGTTGTGGAAGATGGGGCTAATGTGGTTCCTATATTCATAATCAGGGGATAAGTCCACTCCATTCAAATTACCGTCAATAAGCCTGACATCTATAGGGGCAAGTATATAGAATCAATTATAGCTGACATTATCAGAAGTCCACCTTGAAAGCATAACTTGATAAATGAATCTCAGCATGATCTCGAGAGGTCGTTTGCTGACAAACCTTACTGACGTTCTTCAAATAGAACATTTGAGGCAGTTGACAGTGATAAGGAAGTATGATATTGTTTATTTGGATTTTAGTAAAGCCTTCGGAACAGTGTACCTCACAAGAGACTCTTAAGAAAAGTGGCAGCTCATGGGTATAGGAGGTAAAAGTTCTAGCATGGATTGAGGTATTATGGATTTACCTATAGAAGCAGAGAGTTACCATTAATGGAGCTGAAATCTGAAGGGGATTAGTCAATAGTGGCATTATCCACAAGGATCAGTTTAGGCCCCCTCTCTGTTCATAAATTTCATTTTGACCTTGATGAAGGATTACTAGTGACATGAGTAAGTTTGTGATGATACGAAGATTAGGCCGTATAATTCACTTAGGGGGATATCAATGAACTCCCCAGGACGATTTGAACAAATTAATGTTTTGGTCTGAAAAATGGCTGATGAAAGTTAATGTGGATAAGTGTAAGGTACTTGCCCCTGGTAATGAAAATAACCCTCGATGCTATTATCTTGGTGATGTGGAGCTTGGTCATACAGAATGTGTTGGGAAAAAGACTTGGGAGTCATGGTAAGCTGAATATTAAGCCAAGACAGCGTGCCTTAGTGTTGCGCAACAAGGACAACTGATTACTTGGATGTATTCTCAAAGAAGTATAAGTAACAGAAGGTCAAAAGTTATTTTACAGCTCTATTACTTCACTAGTGAGGCCTCATTTAGATTATGCTGCTCAGTTTGGTTCCCCTTACTACAGGATGGACAATCGGACTCTTTAGAGAACATACAGAGAAGAATGACTAAAATGATTTACTGTGGTAAGGAACTCCGTATGAGATAGGATCTAAAAGCCTTAAATTCCACTCTCTGGAGAGCGTAGGAATGAGGGAGATATCATTGAAGTTGTATAAGTGGATGACGGGCTTAAACAGGGAGGGAATTAATTAAGTACTGGGGGTGTCGAACCAGGTAAGAACCAGGAATAATGGGATTTAATTTGGATAATTAGATTAGAAAAGGACATTAGGTAAAGTACTGGTTTTCTAACAGAGCTGTAGATGCGTGGAACAGTATTCCCAGTGGGGTGAGTGGCTGGACCTTGGGGTGCTTTAAGAAGAGACTGGACAAATATATGAGTGGGAGGGGCTGGGTTTGATTGGTGTCAAGGGGGTTCGGGAGTTATTTCTTGAGTGAGCTTTAGGTAGATGTCGTTTTGATAAGGACCTGCCTAGTATGGGCAGTAGGCTTCTGCCAGGGTTCCTACATTCTTATGTTGCTTATGTTTCTCATCTTTTGTATATAGTCTACTGTCTTCTTATTATGTCTCTTGAAATCTTGTTATTGATAAAGCCACACTGGATGGCCGAAAAACGTCTATACAATAAAGATATCCAGATGTTGCCACATGAGTCTTAACTTTCATATTGGGTCGGTATTTATACCTTTCTTGACAAAACTTGTCAGGGACACTGCAACATATGGAATTCCTGGTTTTCAGAGGACATCTACAAGACTTCACGGTGCTGAACTAACCCATCTTTTGGAAGGACCTACCTTCCACTGGGGATCCCGCCCCTCAGTGGACTTTGCCCTCGTCTGTGCCCGTTCCTATTCCCACTGACGCCTATTTAAAACCGCCAGTCCTTCTTGTTCTTTGCCTCCAGATTCTCCTCCACCACGATGCTTTGGTGAAACACTAACTCCAAGGCCGAGGGACTGTTACTCATCTTTTGTATATAGTTCTATGTCTTCCTATTATGTCTAGAATCTGTATGATATGCCACGGATGGCGACCGAAACGTTCTTATTTCAATAAAGATATCCAGATGTTGCCATGTGTTTAAACTTTATATTGTCGTTTTTATACCTTTCTTGCACAACTAGGCAACAGTTAGGTATCTTTATATGAAACGTTTCGCCTACCTCAGTGGCTTCTTCATATCAAGGTTACAGAAAAGATGATAGATGCAGAAGATACTTGAAGACGATGTAATCAGTCCATCACCCTTAAAGTTTTGAGGTGGTCAGTCCCTCAGTCTGGAGGAGAGCATTGTTCCATAGTATGAAACATCATGCAACATCATGGAATCTTGGTTCAGAGGACATCTACAATACCTTCACGGCTGCTGCAACTAACCCATCTCTTTGGGAAGGACCTACTTCCACTGGGGAATCCCGCCTACCAGTGACTTTGCCCTCGTCTGCTGCCCGTCCCTATCCACTGACGCCTATATAAACCGCCAGTCTTCTTGTCTTTGCTCCAGATTCTCCTCCACCACGATGCTGTGAACACTAACTCCAAGGCCGAGGGACTGATTACCTCATCTTTTGTATATAGTTCTTCTGTCTTCCTATTAGTCTAGATCTGTATTGTAAGCCACTGGATGGCGAAACGTCTACTACAATAAAGATTATCCAGATGTTGCACATGTGTTTACTTTCATATTGTCGTTATTTTTTACCTTCTCTGCCAACTTAGAAACAGTTAGGTATCTTTATTATGAACCGTTTCGCCTACACAGTAGGCTTCTTCAGTCACGTACAGAAAAGTGATAGTAGCACGAGATTCTTGAAGCCTCGATGTAATCTGTCCATCACCCTTCAAAGTTTTGAGGTGGTCAGTCTCAGTCGGGAGAAGAGCATTGTTCCATTGTATGAACAATTATGGAGATGTAAAGTACCAGGTTGGAGCTTTTTTATAGCGCCAAGAGGTGAGACGTAGGCCACTAGGAGAGGTAAGAACTCAGATGTTGAGAGGTCAGGTCCCTCTAAATCCAGCAGCGCTCTCATAGTGGAAGTTGTCGAAGTTGATTGCAGAGTCTGTACAAGATACCCTTGTGTTGCAGTGTTCTGACAGATTGAACATTAAAATGGTATTTTTTAAAATAAATACCGACAGGTTTTTAGGTAGTCACATATGCAACAGTTAGGTATCTTATTATGAAACGTTTCGCCTACACAGTAGGCTCTTTCTTCAGTCAAGTACAGAAAAGTTGATAGAAGCAGAAGATACTTGAAGACGATGTAATCAGTCCATCACCCTTAAAGTTTTGAGGTGGTCAGGATCACTGGTGAGAAGCGGCTGGATTTGAGAGGGACCTGACCTCTCACATCTGAGTTCTTACCTCTCCTAGTGGCCTACGTCTCACCTCTTGGCGCTATAAAAAGCTCCATCCTGTCACTTCATCTCCATATTGTTTCATACTATGGAACAATGCTCTCCTCCAGACTGAGGGACTGACCACCTCAAAACTTTAAGGGTGATGGACTGATTACATCGTCTTCAAGTTATCTTCTGCTTCTATCAACTTTTCTGTACTTGACTGAAAGCACGGCCTACTGTTAGGCGAAACGTTTCAATTAATAAAGATCTCTAACTGTTGCCTTATGTGTCTTACCTAACAACCTGTCGGTATTTTATACCATTTTAATGTTCAAAGATTCCCACATGTTGCATAAGTGTCTCAGTTCTTCAACTTATCGGTTTTCAAAACCATTCATCAAATCTGCTCCTATAAATTTCATAAATATGTATGATATGTGAATACACGTTATTATATATTTTATTCCGTAAATTAATTGGAACGTTATAATCACATATGTTCTTTAAACCGACTCCGGTGAGAAACCTCTTGATTTTTTTTTCCCTTCTTTAAGTTTGATGGGGGCGTTATCCAACAGGTTCAGGTAGTACCTCCCTGCCTTATTGGAAATGTTTTAAGCAATTTCGTTTGGTTCGCTTCGCTAATAAAACAAGTTATTGGCTGTGGTGTTATCCATAATCTTACTAACACTGCAATCACTTGTTTTCACAGTGTGTGAGTCAGGTTGTGACGTACCTGGTGGTGATACTACTACAGGTTGTGACGTACCTGGTGATACTACTACAGGTTGTGACGTACCTGGTGATACTACTACAGGTTGTGACGTACCTGGTGATACTACTACAGGTTGTGACGTACCTGGTGATACTACTACAGTTTGTGGACGTACATGAGTTGATACACTACTACAGGTTGTGACGTCCTGCGTGATACTTCTACAGGTTGTGAGTACCTGGTGATACTACTACAGGTTGTGACGTACCTGGTGATACTACTACAGGTTGTGACGTACCTGGTGATACTACTACAGGTTGTGACGTACCTGGTGATACTACTACAGGTTGTGACGTACCTGGTGATACTACTACAGGTTGTGACGTACCTGGTGATACTACTACAGGTTGTGACGTACCTTGGTGATATATACTACAGGTTGTGGACGATAACCTGGTGATACTACTACAGGTTGTGACGTACCTGGTGATACTACTACAGGTTGTGACGTACCTGGTGATACTACTACAGGTTGTGACGTACCTGGTGATACTACTACAGGTTGTGACGTACCTGGTGATACTACTACAGGTTGTGACGTACCTGGTGATACTACTACAGGTTGTGACGTACCTGTGATACTACTACAGGTTGTGACGTACTGGTGATGATACTTACTACGGTGTAGTACCTGGTGATAATCTACAGGTGGGGACGTACCTGGTGATACTACTACAGGTTGTGAGTACCTGGTGTGGGATGATACTACTACAGGTTGTGACGTACCTGGTGATACTACTACAGGTTGTGACGTACCTGGTGATACTACTACAGGTTGTGACGTACCTGGTGATACTACTACAGGTGGGCTCAGTTTCTACAGAAAACAAGTCAACATCTGGAAACAACATCGCCCAACACAAGTGATGTAGCAGTGACTCCAGTTTTCTTTACAGAAGCAAATACGTGATGACTAACATAAATATTATGATATTTTAATGCAGTGGTTTCCAACCTTTCTACATAAATGTGTCACTTTAGACGGTCAAGTGTGTGACAGCGGCACCTAGACACACAAGACACTTTATCTACTAACAAATATAACTAACATAATAACATTAATAAGTTTTGCCCTTATATAACCAAAATTCCAATAAATATAGAACATCTCTTCCACAAAATGATTTTGTAAACAAAATAATTATTATTTCTAATAAATGGCTGATAAACACAATAGTGAAATACAGTTTAACTTTTCATTTATTCAAAGAGAATCATAAGATTCAGTATTAAAAAGATAAATAACATTGGAAAGAAAGTTATTATCAACAGTATAACCAAGTTAATATAACAGCTACTTAATGTTTTGTCTCATACAAATTAATGTTATGAATAATTATTACACGCTTAAAGTTTGTTTATTTAATTCTAACGTGATACTGAAAGTTGCAGTTTTGTAGATCATCAAGTTCGATGTTTTGTGAAACACATTCTTGTATATTTAGCGCAAATGTTCATTAGTAAGTCTTGACTTAACCATTGACTTAATTTTCATTGTTGAAAAAGTTTGTTCACAAATGTGTTTCCTGCCAAAGATTTCGAACATGCTTGAAGTAAACTCATAAAAAATTATTCCACTTGAACCATTCAAATGGATTATGAAATTTTGTTTGGTGTCCACACTTCTGTATATCAATATATCAGCTCTTGAAGCAACTATAAGAGATTTAATGCTTTAAATTAGCTTTTCTAGAGTGAACTGTGAAATTTCTTTCTTTTTCTTATGAGAAATGTTAGTTACAGCAGGACAAGGTGTTAAAACTAATTATCATTGACTTGTTCAACAAACATTCTTCCTTTTAAAAGTGTTCAACGCAGTGAACATGTCCCACACCAGATTTTCTTTTTCCTACACTCTTAGAATTAAATTACTGAAAACACTCAAGACAACCAAATCTTATACTCTTTTAGGGTATGAGATTCATGTCTCTGACCATACCTCTGACCTTAACCCTGACCTTACCTCTGATCTTACCTCTGACCTTACCTCTGACCTTAACCCTGACCTTACCTCTGACCTTAACCCTTGACCTTACCTCTGACCTTAACCTCTGACCTTTA
>NW_026475271.1:0-10422 GCF_026875155.1 Cherax quadricarinatus
ACAACTAACAACCCGTGTAACATACCAATTCAGTTACTACAATCACTTATTTTTATGTAAACCCATGTGTGCTATTACCACCTACTACTGACCACCACTTACCATCACCACCACTACTACCACCACTTCCCCACACCATCACCACCATCACCACCAATACTACCACCATACCACCACTACCATCACCACTACTACCACCACTTCACCACTACCATCACCACCACTACTACCACCACTTCCACCACTACCATCACCACCATCACCACCACTACTACCACCACTTCCACCACTACCATCACCACCATCACCACCACTACCACCACCTCCACCACTACCATCACCACCACTACCATCACCACCACTACCATCACCACCACTACCATCACCACCACCATACCATCACCACCACTACCATCACCACTACCATCACCACCACTACCATCACCACCACCACTACCATCACCACCACTACCATCACCACCATTACCATCACTTCCACCACCTCCACCACTACCATCACCCACTACTACCATCACCACCTCCACCACTACCATCACCACTACTACCATCACCACCTCCACCACTACCATCACCACTACTACCATCACCACCTCCACCACTACCATCACCACCCCCACTACCATCACACCACCACTACCATCACCACCACTACCACCACCTCCCACCACTACCATCACCACCACTACCACCCTCCACCACCACCACCTCCACCACTACTATCACCACCACTACCATCACCACCCACCATTACCATCACCACCACTACCATCACCACCACTACCATCACCACCTCCACCACTACCCTCACCACCACTACCATCACCACCATCACCACCACTACCATCACCACCATTACCATCACCACCACTACCATCACCACCACCATTACCATCACCACCACTACCATCACCACCACTACCCTCACCACCACTACCATCACCACCACCACTACCATCACCACTTCCACCACTACCATCACCACCCCCTACCATCACACCACTACCATCACCACCATTACCACACTACCATCACCGCCACTACCACCACCTCCACCACTACCATCACCACCTCCACCACTACCATCACCACCACCACTACCATCACCACCACACTACCATCACCACCACTACCATCACCACCACTACCACCACCTCCACCACTACCATCACCACCACTACCATCACCACCACTACCACCACCTCCACCATCACCACCACTACCATCACCACCACTACCATCACCACCACCATTACCATCACCACCACTACCATCACCACCTCCACCACTACCCTCACCACCACTACCATCACCACCACCACTACCATCACCACCACTACCATCACCACACTTCCACCACTACCATCACCACTTCCACCATTACCATCACCACCACTACCATCACCACCATTACCACCACTACCACCACCTCCACCACTACATCACCACCACTACCATCACCACCACTACCATCACCACTTCCACCACTACCATCACCACCACTACCATCACCACCATTACCACCACTACCACCACCTCCACCACTACCATCACCACTACTACCATCACCACCTCCACCACTACCATCACCACCACCACCACTACCATCACCACCACTACATCACACCACCCATCACCACCACCATCATCACCGCCACCATCATCACCGCCACCACCATCACCAACCACCACTACCGTCATCACTACCAACTACCACCACTCACCACTATCAACCACCACCATTACCAACCACTACCACCATTACCAACCACCACCATCATTACCAACCACCACAATTATCAACCACCACCACCATTACCAGCTACCACCACTCTCCCTCCCTCACTTTGTTTACGTCAGTCCTCACGCTCACAAACAACGGGAAACAAACAACAGGAAACAGACAACAGGGAACAGACAACAGAGAACAAACAACTTTAGAATTAATGTTGGGGGAATTGTTTTTTTTTCGTGCAGAATGTTGCTTGTTGCTTGAAAACAAGACAAACAGGAGAAACAAACAGAGTTACTATGACATGAATTAATTTCAAGACGCCCAGACAACAAGCGTATGTTTTACTTAGCCGGGACAAGCTAGGATAGAGTGGTGTGTTTTGATAGCTGGGACAAGCTAGGATAGAGTGGTGTGTTTTGATAGCTGGGACAAGCTAGGATAGAGTGGTGTGTTTTGATAGCTGGGACAAGCTAGGATAGTGATGTGTTGTTTGGATAGCTGGGATAAACTAGGTTAGAGTGGTGTGATGTTTAGATAGCTGGGAGAGTATAGCATGCTGGTTGGACAATGTTGTAGGAGTGTTTGGGACAAGCTAAGATAGTGTACTAGTTGTACTCTCCTAGTTACACTCTCTTGTACTATCCTGGAATGTGCACGAGAGTGTCATCCACTGAAGACACAGCGAGCCTCTAAGCTGAGATCAACCAAGTCTTCCAGTGGGCCACTGACAGCAGTAGTGAGGACTGGTTTCAGTTACTCCGTTATGGAAATAATGGAGTGGAATATAAAGCAAATTCGATGGGCTTGACAGAGCGAAAGATGATGTAGAGACTTACAAACGATTATGTCAGGGGATCTCACCTTCAGGGATCACAACAGTGCCACAACCGCAAGGAAAATGACTGGTTGGATGACTAGAACTTTCAGAATGATAGGCTGGATAACTAGAACTTTCAAAATGATAGGTTGGATAACTAGAACTTTCAAAACAAGAGATGCCAAGCCAACGATGATCTGTTGTAAGTGCCTTTTTGTCTCCAGGCTGGAGTGCTGGTCCACTCTTAACTTCATTCAAGGCAGGCGAAATTGCAGATCCGGAGATGAAGGGGGTGCCATGATGCTCTTGAGGTTCTTGATGTGAGGTGGTGGGGCTACACTCCCCATTCATCATAGTAGTCCCGTCTCCCACTCCCCAGGCGCTGTATAACTCCTACAGGTTTAGAGCTTGTACGTGAACACGGATGTTTTTCTAGCACTATGCTAGGCGAAAAGGTATGCCATGTATGCTACAAGCCCAGCCTCCTCTACCTCTGTGCACGTAAGAGGCATGGTGAATGCCCAGACCATCAAGGGGGCTCAGGAGCTGTAGCTTAACTTCCTGTAGAGACCTAGGAGGTATACCTGAACCCTCCCTTGAGGTCTATGACCTGGAGGGCACCCAAAAGAGGCCCAGGAAACTTAGCTCAACATACTCCACAAATCCCGCACCCTCTAAAGTTCAGTTCAGCACTCTCAAGGTGGCCAAGAACTATAGTTTAACCCAGCCTAACACAAAGTGTTGTAAGCAACACACAACACACTGATCTTGTCTCCCCAGTAAACTGGTACATGTGTCCATCTCTCACGGACTCGCAAACCTTAACACACATCACAGATATAAAAATTTATGAACAATAAAAATTCATAAACACACTGATGAAACAAGAAGAGTGAAGATAGTTGTTATATATTTTATTGTATTTTTATATTTTATTACTTTCTGATGGAGTCACTTTTAAAAAAAAATTGTCTAACTTTAAAATTCCATAAAATTGCAAGTTTTCGTTATTTTCACAGTGGCTTCATCAGTCCAGTGCACAGTGAAGAATGGTGAAGATCAGAAGGAGTTTGAGGTAATCAGTCCCTCAGCCTGGAGGCGATGTAGTCGACTCTATTTGAACCTTTGTAATGAAATTTGGAAGACAATTTGAAAAAATCACCAAAAATGTTGCAGGAATTTTTGTATTTCAAATTATTTCAAAGTAATATCTGAAGTAATGATAAGGCAAACAGCATACGATATTAACCCCTCTTCCCCTCCCCTTTCCCTTCCCATGCTTCCCCTCCCTCCCTTCCCCTCCCCCTTCCCCCTACCCCTACCCCTTTCCCCCCTACCCTACCCCTTCCCCCCTACCCCTCCCCCTTCCCCCGTTTTTCCCCCCCCCGAGCTGCTCACTCTCTGAGGGAATACTGGGGTAACAATACTGGTTAACCAATACTGGTGTAACAATACTGGTGTAACAATTCTGGTGTAACAATACTGGTGTAATAATACTGGGGGTAACAATACTGGTGTAATAATATGGTTAATAATACTGGTGTAATAATACTGATGTAACAATACTGGTGTAACAATACTGGTGTAACAATACTGGTGTAACAATACTGGTGTAACAATACTGATGTAATAATACTGGTGTAATAATACTGATGTAACAATACTGGTGTAACAATACTGGTGTAACAATACTGGTGTAACAATACTGGTGTAATAATACTGATGTAATAATACTGATGTAATAATACTGATGTAATAATACTGATGTAATAATACTGGTGTAACAATACTGGTGTAACAATACTGGTGTAATAATACTGATGTAATAATACTGGTGTAACAATACTGGTGTAACAATACTGGTGTAATAATACTGATGTAATAATACTGATGTAATAATACTGATGTAATAATACTGATGTAATAATACTGGTGTAACAATACTGGTGTAACAATACTGGTGTAATAATACTGGTGTAACAATACTGGTGTAACAATACTGGTGTAACAATACTGGTGTAACAATACTGGTGTAACAATACTGGTGTAACAATACTGGTGTAACAATACTGGTGTAATAATACTGATGTAATAATACTGGTGTAAAAATATTGGTGTTACAATACTGGTGTAACAATACTGATTTAATAATACTGGTGTAATAATACTGGTGTAAAAATATTGGTGTTACAATACTGGTGTAACAATACTGATGTAATAATACTGATGTAACAATACTGGTGTAATAATACTGATGTAATAATACTGATGTAACAATACTGGTGTTACAATACTGGTGTAACAATACTGATGTAACAATACTGGTGTTACAATACTGGTGTAACAATACTGGTGTTTTCAATATGGTGTAAAAATACTGATGTAACAATCTGGTATTACAATACTTGTGTAACAATACTGGTGTAACAATAATGATGTAACAATACGGTGTAATAATACTGATGTAACAATACTGGGGTTAAAAATTTCTGGGTAAAAATATTGGTGTTACAATACTGGTGTAACAATACTGGTGTAACAATACTGGTGTTACAATACTGGTGTAACAATACTGGTGTAACAATACTGGTGTAATAATACTGATGTAACAATACTGGTGTAATAATACTGATTGTAAAATACGGTATTACAATACTGGTGTAACAATACTGGTGTAACAATACTGGTGTAATAATACTGATGTAACAATACGGTGTAACAATCTGATGTAACAATACTTGGGGAATAATACTGATGTAACAATACGGTGTAATAATACTGATGTAAAAAATACTGGTATTACAATACTGGGTAACAATACTGGTGTAAACAATACTGGTGTAATAATACTGATGTAAAAAATACTGGTGTAAAATACGATTTTAACAATACTGGGGTATAATAAGATGTTAACAATACTGGTGTAATAATACTGGTGTAAAAATATTGGTGTTACAATACTGGTGTAACAATACTGGTGTAACAATACTGGTGTTACAATACTGGTGTAACAATACTGGTGTAATAATACTGGTGTAATAATACTGATGTAACAATACTGGTGTAATAATACTGATGTAACAATACTGGTATTACAATACTGGTGTAACAATACTGGTGTAACAATACTGGTGTAATAATACTGATGTAACAATACTGGTGTAACAATACTGATGTAACAATACTTGTGTAATAATACTGATGTAACAATACTGGTGTAATAATACTGATGTAACAATACTGGTATTACAATACTGGTGTAACAATACTGGTGTAACAATACTGGTGTAATAATACTGATGTAACAATACTGGTGTAATAATACTGATGTAACAATACTGGTGTAATAATACTGATGTAACAATACTGGTGTAATAATACTGGTGTAAAAATATTGGTGTTACAATACTGGTGTAACAATACTGGTGTAACAATACTGGTGTAATAATACTGATGTAACAATACTGATGTAAAAATACTGGTGTAATATTTCTGATGTAACAATACGGGGTAATAAACTGGTGTAAAAATATTGGTGTTACAATACTGGTGTAACAATACTGGTGTAACAATACTGGTGTTACAATACTGGTGTAACAATATGGTGTAATAATACTGGTGAACAATACTGGTTTTAACAATACTGGTGTAACAATACTGGTTAATATACTGGTGTAACAATACTGGTGTAATAATACTGATGTAACAATACTGGTGTAATAATACTGATGTAACAATACTGGTGTAATAATACTGGTGTAACAATATTGGTGTTACAATACTGGTGTAACAATACTGGTGTAACAATACTGGTGTTACAATACTGGTGTAACAATACTGGTGTAACAATACTGGTGTTACAATACTGGTGTAACAATACTGGTGTAATAATACTGGTGTAACAATACTGGTGTAACAATACTGGTGTAATAATACTGATGTAACAATACTGGTGTAATAATACTGATGTAACAATACTGGTGTAATAATACTGGTGTAACAATACTGATGTAACAATACTGGTGTAACAATACTGATGTAATAATACTGGTGTAACAATACTGGTGTAACAATACTGATGTAATAATACTGGTGTAACAATACTGGTGTAATAATACTGATGTAATAATACTGATGTAACAATACTGGTGTAATAATACTGGTGTAACAATACTGATGTAACAATACTGGTGTAATAATACTGGTGTAATAATACTGATGTAACAATACTGGTGTAATAATACTGGTGTAATAATACTGGTGTAACAATACTGATGTAACAATACTGGTGTAATAATACTGGTGTAATAATACTGATGTAACAATACTGGTGTAATAATACTGGTGTAACAATATTGGTGTTACAATACTGGTGTAACAATACTGGTGTTACAATACTGGTGTAACAATACTGGTGTAATAATACTTGTGTAACAATACTGGGGGTTTAGAAAGACACGTAAGCAAACACTATAACATATTTATTAGAAAACGTTTCGGTCCTGGGACCTTGAAGTGATCAAGGTCCCAGGACCGAAACGTTTTTATATAAATATGTTATAGTGTTTGCTTACGTGTCTTTCTAAACCAACTTGTCGGTATTTATTACCAAGGTTTATACCAACAATACTGGTGTAACAATACTGGTGTAATAATACTGATGTAACAATACTGGTGTAATAATACTGGTGTAACAATATTGGTGTTACAATACTGGTGGGAACAATATGGTGTAACAATACTGGTGTTGCAATACTGGTGTAAATACTGGTGTAACAATACTGGGGTAAAATACTGGGGTAACAATACTGGTGTAACCCAAAACTGGTGTAACAATACTGGTGTAAAAATACTGGGTGTAACAATACTGGTGAACAATATGGTGTAACAATACTGGTGTAACAATACGATGTAATTTAATTTCTGATGTAACAATACTGGTGTAATAATACTGGTGTAACAATATTGGTGTTACAATACTGGTGTAACAATACTGGTGTAACAATACTGGTGTAACAATACTGGTGTAACAATACTGGTGTAATAATACTGATGTAAATAAACTGGTGTAACAATACTGGTTTTAACAATACTGATGTAACAATTTACGGTATAACAATACTGGAGTAACAATACTGGTGTAACAATACTGGTGTAATAATACTGATGTAACAATACTGATGTAACAATACTGGTATAACAATACTGATGTAACAATACTGGTATAACAATACTGGTGTAACAACACTGATGTAACAATACTGATGTAACAATACTGGTGTAACAATACTGGTGTAACATACCTGGTGTAACAATACTGATGTAACAATACTGGTGTAACAATACTGATGTAACAATACTGGTGTAACAATACTGGTGTAACAAATACTGATGTAAAAAATACTGATGTAACAATCTGGTTTTAACAATACTGATGTAACAATACTGATGTAACAATACTGGTATAACAATACTGATGTAACAATACTGGTATAACAATACTGGTGTAACAATACTGATGTAACAATACTGGCGTAACAATACTTGTGTAACAATACTGATGTAACAATACTGGTGTAACAATACTGGTGTAACAATACTGGTGTTACAATACTGGTGTAACAATACTGGTGTAACAATACTGGTGTAACAATACTGGCGTAACAATACTGGTGTAACAATACTGATGTAACAATACTGGTATAACAATACTGATGTAACAATACTGGTGTAACAATACTGATGTAACAATACTGGTGTAACAATACTGATGTAACAGTACTGGCGTAGCAATACTGGGGTAACAATACTGATGTACAATACGATGTAACAATACTGGTGTAACAATACTGATGTAACAATACTGGCGTAACAATACTGGTGTAACAATACTGGTGTAACAATACTGGTGTAACAATACTGATGTAACAATACTGGTGTAACAATACTGATGTAACAATACTGGTATAACAATACTGATGTAACAATACTGGTGTAACAATACTGGTGTAACAATAGTGATGTAACAATACTGGTATAACAATAATGATGTAACAATACTGGTGTAACAATACTGATGTAACAATACTGGTGTAACAATACTGGTGTAACAATACTGGTGTAACAATACTGATGTAACAATAGTGATGTAACAATACTGGTATAACAATACTGATGTAACAATACTGGTGTAACAATACTGATGTAACAATACTGGTGTAACAATACTGGTGTAACAATAGTGATGTAAAAAATACTGGTATAACATACTGATGTAACAATACTTTGGGGTAACAATACTGATGTAAAAATACTGGTTGTAACAATCTGGTGTAACAATACTGGTGTAACAATACTGATGTAACAATAGTGATGTAACAATACTGGTATAACAATACTGATGTAACAATACTGGTGTAACAATACTGATGTAACAATACTGGCGTAACAATACTGGTGTAACAATACTGATGTAACAATACTGGCGTAACAATACTTGTGTAACAATACTGATGTAACAATACTGGTGTAACAATACTGGTGTAACAATACTGGTGTTACAATACTGGTGTAACAATACTGGTGTAACAATACTGGTGTAACAATACTGGCGTAACAATACTGGTGTAACAATACTGATGTAACAATACTGGCGTAACAATACTGATGTAACAATACTGGTGTAACAATACTGGTGTTACAATACTGGTGTTACAATACTGGTGTAACAATACTGGTGTAACAATACTGGTGTAACAGTACTGGTGTAACAATACTGGTGTTACAATACTGGTGTTACAATACTGGTGTAACAATACTGGTGTAACAATACTGGTGTAACAATACTGGTGTAATAATACTGGTGTAACAATACTGGTGTAACAATACTGGTGTTACAATACTGGTGTTACAATACTGGTGTAACAATACTGGTGTTACAATACTGGTGTAACAATACTGATGTAACAATACTGATGTAACAATACTGGTGTAATAATACTGGTGTAACAATACTGGTGTAACAATACTGGTGTTACAATACTGGTGTAACAATACTGGTGTAACCAATCTGGTGTAACCTACTGATGTAACATACTGATGTAAACAATACTGTGTAACAATGCTGGTGTAACAATACTGGTGTAACAATACTGGTGTAACAATACTGGTGTAACAATACTGATGTAACAATACTGGTGTAACAATACTGGTGTAACAATACTGGTGTAACAATACTGATGTAACAATACTGGTGTAACAATACTGGTGTAACAATACTGGTGTAACAATACTGGTGTAACAATACTGGTGTACCTCTTCAAGGGGGGCTCCTTGGCGTGGTGAAGAGGCTCTTGGTCTGAGGAATTAGCCCTGTCGGTCTTCTTCCTCAGACCGAACCTAATTACCCCCCATTCTCCCCTCCCCTATCCCATCCTCCCCATCCTCCCCTTTTTCCATTCCTCCTCCTCCTCCTCACCCCTCCCTTTTGCCCTTCCTCTTTTTAGCCTTCGTGATTTCTCCCACGGCCGCGCTAGTTCCTAGTAGGGAAAAGGTCACCGGGTCGATCCCATTCCTTGAGGTTTCTTGGCGGTGGCGGAGTTTGCCGTGGAATCTGGATTGGCCCAGGATGTCCCGATCCCTCTCCGGTATCCCGGAGTAGCTTTGGTGTCTTTTGGGCGACGGGTGTATCTCTGGAAGCCACCTTTCGGGATTCCGGGGGTGGTGGCTGAAGGAGGTATGCTTTGTGGCGGATATCCGGCCGCCCTCTCTTTTTTCCACCGAGGTAGCTCGGCAATGTGAGGTTGCTATCCCGGATTGTGGTTACTGGCATGAAGGGTAGGTTGACGGGTTC
>NW_026475272.1:0-28527 GCF_026875155.1 Cherax quadricarinatus
AAATTTAAATTTGATGGGTTTTCCTTAAAATTTTCAATCTATTTCTCATAAATTTTACCACAGGTTGGCACTGCTTTCTTTGGAGCCATGGAGCTTATTTAGTACTGCAAGCACTAAAATAAATGGAATATTATGAAATATTCGCTGGAGCACGTGGGGGAAACCCTTTCCGCTCACTGGTAAACAATGCCAGACTGGCTGCCCGCCCTGGCTCACGCAGTGGGTAATGCGTCCCGGACGAACTACAACTCGTGAGTCAACCTATGAAAAGCGAGTCCATGTTTATACGAAAATACCCCTATGATTGGCGAATTTTACGCTTGCCGGGAACTACGAAAACCGGGGACCACTGTACTCTCATCCTACCACTTTTTGTGGAGACCCATCTTTCGTCCTCTAGTGAAGAACTAGTGCACCAGTTTTTGACTTTAGTTTTGACTGTGAGTCACACGTGCACTCATTACTTGCCTCTCAAAATATTTGTAGTCTTAAACCTCGTGTCAGTCTCGCACTATGCAAAAACACTATGCACGTAGAGTCCAAAGATCTGGAACACACTACTGGAACTGGTAAAGGATCCCCTGACTACTTATAAATTTAGAAATTAGCTAAAAATTCATCTTATCTCTCAATACTAACCAAAACAATTTCTAACTGACTATAATTATGTGACCTCT
The DNA here is from genome assembly GCF_026875155.1 of Cherax quadricarinatus. Classification (NCBI taxonomy): domain Eukaryota; kingdom Metazoa; phylum Arthropoda; class Malacostraca; order Decapoda; family Parastacidae; genus Cherax; species Cherax quadricarinatus. The sequence continues at coordinate 678 of NW_026475272.1, forward strand.
AGCTATTAAACATCTGCCATCCATGAAATATTACTGCCTGAACCATTAATTGTAATATTGTGTTTATGTGCCATTACAAGATTATTAGTATTATAAACCTCCACCTTGACTACCTCGCATTAGTATTAAGATTAAATAAGATTGTAATCAAGTTAACCACTATTATCTTGTCTAGTTTTAAGTAATTACTGTGTACTAGAATTAGTCTGCCTGAAATGCTCTGGCATGATAGTGGTTTTCTTTGTATTTAACAAACAAAATTGTAATTACACATTGTAACCTTTACAAAGAAATAAATCTATCTTTAAGAAGTTAGGTGTGGTAGGTATGGTAGCCAGCCAGGCCACCCCACCCACACATAATATACTTCAACATTTAAAGAGCCTTACTTACCTTTAAATATTTGTAGTCTTAATGTAGGGTGAGAGGTGAGTAAACGAGATTAAATGAATAAACGAGAAAGAGAATGAAGTACATTGAGAGAGGACAGATGCGAGTTATGTAAACAAAACCAGCCGAACGTGTATGGTTTTAGTTCACTCTGGCAAGCTGACTACAAAAACAATCTCATATTTATGTTAATTTATTCTACTGTGGGTATATTTATCATGTTTATATATATTACGAAATGTGTATTCCATAATTTTGAAAAAATATCGTAGATGGATTAAGCAAAATGTCTATATTAACATTTTATGCCTAAGCATAACAGAGGCTCTCTATGCATGGCAACCCATTATTGTAAATACAAAATCTCAATGTACTATTTGCAAAGACATAAATAAATTTAATGCACCTCAGTGATTATTATCATTTTTTTTTTTTTTGGTGATAGTATATATCACCACCTGACAGTATATAAGGCTCCATACTGTCACTTCAACTTCACATTGTTTCAGACTATGGAACAACACTCTTCTCCAGCTGAGGACTGACCACCTCAAAACTACATCTTCAAGGGTGATGCACTGATTACATCATCTTTACATTTCTTCTGCTTCTACCAACTTTTCTGTACTCGGCTAAGAAGCCTGCTGTGTAGGTGAAACATTTCGAAATAAAGATGCCTAACTGTTGCATTGTCTTGCCTAACAACTTGTCGGTATTTTATACCATTTTAATAGAGGTTTTGTTGAGGTGGTTTGGTCATTTAGAGAAATGGAGCAAAATAAGACGACATGGAGAATGTATCAATCTGTAGTGGAGGGGTGACATTACACATTCCTGTCTAAGAGCTACTTTTTACCGAAAGTAATCTCCCTCTCTCCTACACACCCTAACCAAAGCCTCGCTAACCTCATAAAAACTCTTTACAGCATTTAGTAACTTTCTACCTATTCCATACACTTACAACATCTGCCACATTGCTCCCCTATCCACCCTGTTATATGCCTTTTCTAAATCCATAAATGCAATGAAAACTCCTATCTTTATCTAAATACTGTTCACATATATGCTTCAATGTAAACACTTGATCTACACATCCCCTACCCACTCAAAAGCCTCCTTGCTCATCTGCAATCCTGCTCTCTGTCTTAGCTCTAACAATGATATGTACATGAAATAATCTGAAAGAGTATTGAAACGTAACCATTTTTGGTCAGACTTTTACCATTAACTAGTTAAATGCCATGGTTGAGTAAATGGTGTCGTAAGTTTCCAAAAGCAGGTTATTTGTGCAGTGTATTTGGGTTTTTATTAAAAACAGTTTAAATTTGATTGTTTAAAACATATCTAGTAACTCATAAAGCCTACACATCACCTTTAACTCTATTTGAAAGTTGTCTTGTGTAGCAAAGATATATTAAATTGTAATCTAAAAAGTGTGGAATGTCCTTTGGTTCAAGTAACAAAAACTATTAACACGTAAGAGTGAGGGTAATACATTATTATGTAAGGCAAGGAAATACGATTTTTAGGGCTTACACTGGAAATATTACATGTAGCAGTAAAGATAGTGGCAGAAATGGTTTGGTTTCAAGGGAGAGTGGAAAAATGCTTATTTATCATAGACACACAGGGTTTAATGGATCATTGGAAATTTCCCTGACACTTGTAATCCCCCTCAGAAATACCAACTTGATGAAGGAAATTTTACGGTTAAATATATTGCTACGGGAAAATTTCCCCTCAGGATTGTAATGCTAAATTTTAATGGAATCCATTTTGTTTTAAACTGCTGGCCCTCAGTAACTTGTTGTGTTATTTTAAAGCAAGTTTCATAAATAAACTAATGCTATATTTATATTGCCTGAAAAAAACCCCTTTTTAAAGGGGGGCCCTTGGCGTGGTAAAAGGGGGCTCTTGTCTGAGGAATTGCCCTTCGGCTTTTTCCTCAGACCGAACCAATTACCCCCCATTCTCCCCTCCCCCCTATCCCACCCCCCCTTTTTTTCCATTCCTCCCCTCCTCCCCACCCCCCCCTTTTGCCTTCCTTTTTTTGGGCCTTTGGGTTTTCTCCCACGGGCGCCTAGTTCCTGGGTAGGGAAAGGACCGGGGGTCCATCCCATTCCTTTAGTTCTTGCGGGGGCGTATTTTGCCGGGGAATCTGGATTCCCTGGGATGCCCCCGCCCCCTCCCGTTACCCGGGAGTAGCTTTGGGTTCTTCGGGTGAGGGGTGTATCCTGGAAGCCCCCTTTTGGATTCCGGGGGGGGTGGCCGAAGGAGGATCTTTGTGCGATACCCCGCCCCTTTTTTGTCCCCCGGGTAGCTGGGCAGATTGATTGCTATCCGGATTGCGGTTTACGGCATAAAGGTGGGGGAGGCACGGGTTCCTGCTGCATCTGCGCTACTAGGGTTTGCTACCCTTGGGCGCGAGGGAGATTTCCCCCCCCCTTTCATTCCCCCGGGGAACTTTTCCCCCCCTGCCCCCCCCCTTTTTTTTTTTTCTTTTTTTATTTTTTTTTTTTTCTTTCTTTTTTTTTTTAAAAACAAAAGCAAAGATAACCAACCTGGAGAACCAAAATCCATAACCCACTACCCCCGGGCCCCTTCTTGTTTCCCGCACCCCTTCTGACCCTGCCTTGTGTTTAGACCACCTTCGACACTCCTGACCCCCTGTACCTTTTTGCGGGTGCTTTTCCTCACCCGCTTCGGGTACGGGGTTTCACTGACTCCTTCGATTTTCTGAATCCGCTCCCCTTTTGACTAGTTTCCGGGCTTCTCCCTCTAGGGGTAGGGCAATTTTTGAATCGCCCGCCCATTTCACCCGGACCAACTCCATCCTACCCCTAAAGCCAACGTAAATCTCCTGAATGCCCTTGTTACCTTCTCATTCACTCGAAAGCCCGACACTAAAGCACTCCCCCCCCCCAACCTCAGTTTCGGACCACACAAGGGACAAATTTTTTTTTAAGCCCCACCTTCTTCTGCCTCCTTTTCGCCCATTTTTTTGGGAAAAGCCTCCTGCGTCATTTTGGGTAGAGATATTTCATTCATGCCTCAAGAGGGGACGTGCACGTCACGTCCGAATGCACCCAACCAGATCTTTCTCCCCTTTTTGAATATCGATACTCTACTATCACTTTTGAAAAAACATCTTTCCTAAATTCTTGTAGTGGTACTGTCTTTCTGCCCAAAACCATAGTCCAACAGAATTTCCAGTCATGTGGCAATGACATTTTTGAACAGCTGAACTCCAGATCCCCCAATCCTCAAATAGCCCTTTATGCCCTTTCCCTCCCCCGGGGGGGAACGTTACCCTCAATGTGGTTCTTTTAACTTTTGACAGCCGAGAACTCCCGTCCTCGTATATGTCGGGGACATCGGTTACAAGTTCGAAAGGATCCCTACACCGCAACAAGTAAAATTTGCGGGCGTTTGGTCACCCAGGAAATATTGCAGATCTAGGGCCAAATGCCCATCTGTGTGCTGACGACCATTCTAAAAACCCCTTTGCATCAACCTCCATCTTTTTAATTTAAAATGAAGCTCACCCTTCGAAATCCCCCGTTCCCGGGTCTACTTAAATGAACGTAAAACCCTTGCCTCAAAGGGGCAAAAGGGTCCCCCTTTATGCAGGCATTACTCTTTCCCGCCTCCAAGGGGAGACTCCCCCGTTTTTCTTTTTCTCGTGTTTCCAAACACCCCCCCATTTCGGGGGGTCCCCGCTGCACCTCCTCTGTTTTCCCCCTCCCATCCCACCCCGGGATCAAATCCTTTTGCTGCCCTTGGCTCTAGTCCCGACTAAAACTCATCTGTTCTCACATCTTTGCGCCCTTTCCTCACAACCCCATATCGAAAACCCGTACGCACCTAATCCCAAATTTTCCCCCTCTATTTCTCAAATCCAAAAAAACCCTTTGCTCAAATTTTTCTTCCCCCTTCCTCCCTTTTTTCCCCCCACATTTTTCCCTTTTCCATCTCTTATTTTTTTCCCCTCTCTCGGGGCTCTTTTACAAGTTGAGTTTCCCCCCCCCTCGACATCCTTCCACCCCCCCCCCCCCCCAAGTTTCCCCCCTTTTCTCCCACCTCCCGGGTTTTTTCTCCCTCTTCTGTCCCCCCCCCACACTTCATCTCCATCCCTACACTTTTCCTCCCTCTCTACTTTGGCAGTCCATTACTGTCCCCCAATCTTTACCACCCCCCCCTTTCTATCTCCAATAGGGTCTCCCATCATCTTTAAATTCAAAACACTTGAAGCCATTTCAGAATATATTGCGAGACAAAACCCTTCAATGGACACTGATTCACCCCTTTTCCCTTCTTTTTCCCTCCCCTCCATCTTCAAACCCATTCTTCGAAACGCTCCGTTCCTTCGCTACTTTGAAGTTTTCCAATCCCACCACACTTGACTTTTCTAACCCCTCTACCCCGTAGGTGCCTTCCCTAAAATTTCCTGGTATTTTCTTCATCGCCAATCAGGGCCCTATTTACAGGGGAATATCCCAGCCCAGGGGTAATCGGGGAGTTTCAAGTCTTTCCATTTTTTCCCCTTTGGGGGCTTGCTTACAAAAACCCAAAAATTACACTGGGGCGTTTTCCAACCCTATCTCAGGCTATAATTTATTGTATTCTTGGATCCTTCCAGAGGACCTTAATAAAGTGCCCTTCTCTACCAATGAATTCTTACTGTCAACTTTTGTCCACCTCGCTGCTTACCTGCAGCCCTATCCCTTAATAAGTGGTTTACAATATGTTCTTATATCTCTCCCTTCTCGAGCATTTTCTATCCCAGACTTTCCCTTTTCTTGTTTCTCCTTACCACCACCATTCTTTTACTTGTGATTTAATCCCCCCATTTCCTCTGGGGGGGGCCATTGTGACTCACGTTGCATCCAGTTGGAGGCTTTTCTCGCCTCTCCCCCCCCCATGTTTTAAATTGGGGACCCCACCCATTTTATCCTTTACTCAAACTCTCTCTTTCACGATCTACATTTCTCTTCCCCCACTGCACAATTTACCGGGCTGTTTCTACCGGACTTACATGACAGTGATCATTTTCCGATCATTCTTTCTTCTCCTTTCCCATTTACCACCTTTCCGACCCTCGCTGGCAATTTGATTGGGGGAAATGGGGGTCTTTTCTCACACCCACTCTTTTTGTGAGGTTTTCCCTTTTTCATCCTCCATTTATGAGCTCCTACACATCTTTTCGACGTCATTTATACTGCACTTCTCATTCTATACCCAAACCCAGGCAGGCTTCTCAGAATCGTGCCCTTTGGGGTCTCCCTGCTTTGCTCGGCAATACTTTGAAACGTGCTGCATGGGCAGGTACCGGTACATAGAACCGCTGAAGCTTTTTGATTTTAAGCAAACTGCGATCTCTCGCCTGCATCGGAAGCTAAACGCACTTTTGGCAGATTGTTTCCACCATCACCTCTGCTTCTTCATGAGGCAGTCTGGAAAAAAAATGAGGAAATTAGTGGTAAATAATCTCCTACCCGGGTCCTTTCTAAAAGGGTCGCTGGGGTTGATGTGCAAACCCTCTCGACGTTGCCATTGAACTTTGGGACACATCGGGCCATTTCCCGAGGCTCCATCTATGCCCCAGTTTCTTTCCTCAAAATCTGCCAGAGAGTTAGTACCCTTGGGCTTTTCTTCTCCAGAGAAGAAAGTTAATGTCCTTTTACCTTCAAGAACTGGGCAACGCTCTCAGCTTCCCATCCGGCAGCGGGCCTACGACATTTAAATTTGATGTTACAACATTTTCATCGTCAGCCCTTTTAGTCCCTTTCCCTCTTCAAACTTATTTGGGCACAAGAGTTCTTCCCCAGGTGGGAAATCTGCCATTGTTCTCCCTTTTTTCCCCAACCGGGGACTACAGGGGCATGAGCCTTCCCCTACGTCCCATCGCTCTTACTAGTGCAGTTTTTCAAAGTGATGGGAAAACCGAAATCGACGTTTAAGTGGTATTTAGAGACCACAACAGTCTCTTTCCCCGAGTCATATGGCTTTCAAAAAGGGCGTTCTACCCTAGACCCCCCTTTTACCTTGGGTCGATGTTTTAAAAGCCTTTCGAATAATCACTCACTTATTGCCATATTTTTTGCCCTTTAGAAGGGATATACACAACTTGGAGGTAAAATTTTTTTTGCCCGCCCCTTTCCTTTGGGCCCCAAACAACTCCACCTTCCTTAAACCTTTTTAAATGACAGACATTTCCATTTCAGTCAAAATGTTTCTTTTCCCCGACTCGTCCAAACTGAAGGGGTCCCTCAGGGATGTGTTCTAAGCCAACACTTTTTCTCCTTGCTATAAATAATTTGCCTTGTCTTCCACCCAAAATTTTTGGGCCCTCACCTTATGTTATGACTTCGCTATTGCTTTGCAGGCGCTGACTGTCATCTTATTTCAGTTTCCCCCCCAGCATGCGGTCGACCGTGTTCCACTTGGCCCCACTCATGGGGTTTTAAAATTTTTTTAAGTACCAAAAAATCGCCAAATTCCCTTTTACTAGACGCTCTGTTTTCCCGATCATCCTTGTACTCTATGGCCCCACCCCGAACGTGATAGTCAGGGTTTTTAGGGCCTTCTCTTTAAACCGTAGTTATCCTGGAAACCCACATTACCTCCTGAAGGCAAATTGTCACAAACCGCTAAACCTTCTTAAAACCCTTTTCATCTTTTCCCGGGGGGCTGATCGTCAACTCTCTTCGCCTACATTCACCCCGTTTTATCGAAACTCGATTTTGGTGACCAGATTTATTCCGCGCCTCTCCTGCTACTCTCCTAGCCTTTCTCTATCCCCACCCAAAGGGTTACTTTTGTGCCTTGGTGCTTTTCGCTCTTCCCCTGTTTTGACCCCCTAACAACGAATGTTCCCTCCTTTTTGATCGCCCCAAAGCCCCTTGCCCTTTCCAAAATATTACGCCTCACGATCTACACAATCCTTCCTTTATAGAATGGTACCGATATTAGTAGACATTTTTTTTCGTTCCCCCGCCCCTGTTTCTCCGTCCCTTTTTTTCTTCGCCTAATTCACTCTTTTCCCCCCCCACTTCATTTTCCACCTTTAAAGTCATGTAGCATCTATTTTCCCCCCCCAAATGGGAATTCCAGCTGCGGTCGTTTTTTTCTCAAATTTCCCTTTCTCGAAACTCAACTGCCTACGGGGGCTTCCCCTCTCTTTTTCTTTATCATTCCACCCCCTTCTCAGCCACCGCTGTGTACACAATTGGCTCTAATTTTTTAGACAGTGCGGGTTCGCAGCATGTTTTCCGACAGCGCGGCGGGGGAATTACATCTTTAGCTACATTTTACTCAAAAATGTATGCCACTTGCAGCACTTTTTCGAAAACGCTCTATGCCGTGTCATCATTTAGTATCTCAACTCCCTTATGCTCTACAGGGTTACAAAAATTTTATACATCTCATCCCCTAGTTCTCCGTACCAACTTGGGTACGCCGTATCTCTACCCAAAAAAAGATATTTTTTTGTTGGGGCCCTGGTCTGTGACTACAGGGGAAAAACAGCAGACACTGGCGCGGTCACAGTACATGACCTACCAATTTCCTATCGAGGGGGTTTCCCTTTTTGGACATTTTTTGCGCAATAGCTACCCCCCTTCGCACCCCCTTTTGGGAACAACGTTGGTCAACCTGCTTGGTAACAAAATTCATTCTATTAAACCGAGCATAGGTTACTCCCTTCTTTTCATCTGCCGATTGGGAACCACTCTCTCCCCCTTTGCATTGGCCACCTCCTTACTCATGGGTTCCATGGAGAGGGATCCGTTCCCTCTGTGAGCAGTGTCAATTCCAGATCGATTAGCCACATTCTGTTAGACTGCCCCTACAACAGCAGCAAATTTACTTCCAAGTCATTTCGTCCTACACCCTCTTTACCTTCCCCTTCCCTTTCGAGGCCCCCTTTAATCCTGACTCTCTCTCATTGACTTCTTGACAATGACTGATTTACTCCACAAACTCTGATGATACTTTTTGCACTCCCCTCAGCCCTTTCTAGTTCAGTCTCTTGCTGCCCTTTACCCTTTCACCATCCACTACCCCGCTGTTATCCGTAACCTATTACTCGTCCATCTCCCTTTTGCCACCTGATGCCCTCACTTACTTCCTGCCCTGCAGCGCTGTATAGTCCTTGTGGCTTAGCGCTTCTTTTTGATTATAATAATAATCTGGATAAAAAAATGTATTTTATGAGGAGCTGAACGAGCCACGTGGGTTTAGCACTTAGTTTTGATTGTAATAATAATTGCTGAGGAAGAATAAGTAGGGAAAGAGATGGTTATAGCATGTTACATATACTTGATATAGTTATTGAAAACTGGATTACTAAAATATATATGTACATAAGTAATTTGCATATATGGAAGGAAGAGCTATAAGAGGCATGTTTTCTAAATGTGTCATGCTAGTAATAATAGCTGTATGACCCTGGTGGATTTAGCACACTGTTCTGATTAGAGATAAATAGTCTCGTCTTTCCACGACTAGACTTGTACAGTTTATATTGCTTGGCATAGTGTTTTACTAAGAGGTGTAGGTTTAGTGCTTAACTGTGATTTTCCCTACTAATTCTTTGTACAGAGATTGCTATATAAGATATATTTAATATAATTATAACTAGAGGGGTTAATGAAATTTTTATGAAAGATTTGTACATATTGAAGGAAGACCTATAATTGTTTATGTGAAAGGAAGAGGTGTGTGGCTGATATAATAATGTTTAGTATGGGAATGAATAAGGTACAGTGGACCCCCGCATACCGATTTTAATCCGTACAAGAGGGGTCATTGTTATGCGAAATAATCGGTATGCGAATGAATTTTCCCCATAAGAAATAATGGAAATCAAATTAATCCGTGCAAGAGACCCAAAAGTATGAAAAAAAAAAAATTTTTTACCACATGAAATGTTAATTTTAATACACACAAACTGAAAAAAAGGGATGCACACTTACATGACACTTACTTTTATTGAAGATCTGGTGATGATTGATGGGATGGGAGGAGGGGAGAGAGAGTGTTAGTGTTTAAAGGAGAATCCCCTTCCATTAAGACTTGAGGTGTCAAGTCCTTTTCTGGGTTACTTCCCTTCTTCTTTTAATGCCACTAGGACCAGCTTCAGAGTCACTGGACTTCTTTCGCACAACATATCTGTCCATAGTGGCCTGTACCTCTCGTTTCCTTTATGACTTCCCTAAAGTGTTTCACAACATTGTCAGTGTAATAATCACCAGCACGGCTTGCAATAGCTGTGTGAGGGTGATACTCATCCATAAAGTGTTTGCACTTTAGCCACATTCCACAGATTTCCTTAATCTTTGTAGTAGGCAACTTCTTCAATTTCTCTTTCCCCTCCCTGAACCAGTTTTCTCAGGTCTGGCCTCTTGCTCTTGAAGTGATCTATCAGCTCATCAGTGGTTAGTTCTTCATTGTCCTCCTCCACCAACTCTTCCACATCCTCCCCACTAACCTCCAACCCCAAGGACTTTCCCAATGCCACAATGGATTCCTCAACTGGCATAATCCTCTCAGGGTTAGCCTCAAACCCTTCAAAATCCCTTTTTGTCTACACATTCTGGCCACAGTTTTTTTCCAAGCAAGTTCAAGGTCTTCTTAGTCACTCCCTCCCAAGCCTTACCTATAAGGTTTACACAATTGAGGATATTAAAGTGCTCTCTCCAAAACTCTCTTAGAGTCAATTGAGTTTCTGAGGTCACCACAAAGCACCTTTCAAACAGAGCTTTTGTGTACAGTTTCTTGAAGTTTGCAATAACCTGCTGTCCATGGGCTGCAGGAGAGGAGTGGTATTAGGAGCAAAAACTTCACCTTAATGAATTTCATGTCCCCATAAAGTCGCTCTGCCACGTCTGTAGATGACCAGGGCACTGTCTAACACCAGAGGCACTTAAGTTCTAATTTCTTTTCAGTTAGGTAATCTTTCACATTGGGGCAATGCATGGTGTAACCAGTCATGAAAAAGTCCCTAGTGACCCATGCCTTACTGTTTGCCCTCCACAGCACACACACATTCTCCTTGAGGACATTCTTTTGCCTGAACGGTCTGGGAGTTTCAGAGTGATACACTAATAAAGGCTTAACTTTGCAATCACCAGTAGCATTGGAACACATCAACAAAGTAAGCCTGTCTTTCATAGGCTTATGTCCTGGAGTGCCTTTTCCTCCTGAGTAATGTAGGTCCTGCTTGGCATTTTCTTCCAAAACAGGCCTGTTTCATCACAATTAAACACTTGTTCAGGTTTCAGTCCTTCAGTCTCTATGTACTTCTTGAATTCCTGCACATATTTTTTCAGCCGCTTTGTGGTCCGAACTGCAGCCTCACCATGCCTTATCACACTATGTATGCCACTACACTTCTTAAATCTCTAAAAACCAACCCTTTTGCGGGCCCTTTAAAAATTCACTCACATCAGCACTAGTTGCAGGCATTTTTTTTAATAAATCCTGATGCAACTTCCTAGCCTTTTTCCCGCTTATGATCGCTTGAGAGATGCTATCTCCTGCTAGCTGTTTTTCATTTACCACACCAATAAGAGTCTCTCAACATCTTCCATCACTTGCGATTTTTTGTTTCAAAAACACAGTTAAACCCTTTGGCAAGAACAGCTTCCTTGATTGCCTTTCTGGTGCCCACAATAGTACGATGGTTGTTTGGGGGTTTTCTTGTACAACCTGACCAGGTCGGCGATACGCACTCCACTTTTCATACTTATCATTGACTTTTTCCCTTCATTTCTATTGGAATTCTCACCCTTATTGGTGTGGGGTTGGCACTAGAAGTTTTTCTGGGGCCCATGGTCACTTTTTTTTCCAGAAACAGCACCGAAAACACTGTAATAATACGAAATATTCCGATTGTATGCTTGGATGTTACCACGGAGGCTGGCTGTAAACAATGGCCGGGGGGGCACATGTAGGCTGGCTGAGGCGCACTTTGGACGCGTCTCGACGAAAATCGGTGAGCGGGTTTTAAGCGGTAAAAAGCGAGGCAAAATTTTGCGATAAAGCAAGCGGGAGCAGATTAATCGTTAGTGGTGCCATCGGTATGCGGGGGTCCACTGTACTGAAAAGAGGTAATTAGGCTTGGTAATGAAGTCCCAATGGTGGCAAACAGGATAATGACAGCTCTTGATGTGTATGTGTTTAGCCTGACAAATATGTACATGATGGGAGGAGTAGGTAGGTGGGTAATGTGCAAGGGGTGTTCACCAGATTGAAGTTTTGTTGGATATTCAATATTTTTATTTCTAAAAAAGTTAATAATCCTTTTCTACTGTTTGTTAATTTTCTTGGGCAAAAATTATTCTTAATTGTGACAGTAATTCCCCCTTTATGTTGATCAGGGAGTGTGGTGCTTCTTTCAGTGAGAGCATTTTCCAAGATGCTTGGGAAAAAATCTACTGTTGGGTACAATTTTTTAATTTTCCTATGAACAATAAATAGACAGGTCTATTATTTCTATTTTTTTTTTCCTTTGGTAAGAGCAATAAATGTAATTGACCTTGGATACTGAAAATATTTTGGATGTAGAAAATAAGGGTAAAAATTAATTCAAATCTTACTCTATTATAATGAGAGAAATATGAATTCACTATGAAACATTGAAATTTAACGTTTAATTAATAAATTTTTTGTATAAAAATAACTGATAACACATTGGTCTATTTTACTAATAATTTTGTTCCTTAATCCAATGCACTAGTTATCTTCATTCCTTAGATTGTCTATTATATGACCTTGATTTTTTACTTTAAATCATATTCCTACCTATAGTTTAGCACTCAATTATGAAAATAGGCATGCGTGTGTGTGAAGAGCTATTATATTTTCACCTCCTTTTCTTTAGATTCCATACGGGTGTTGCCTCCCATCCCTACCCCAGATCTGCATATTATTATAATAAAAAAGAAGGGTATAAAGCGAGGATCTGCATAACCTCTTTGGGTTTAGTGCTCTTGTACTGATCCCACTCCCCTCCCTTATTGGATTAACTATAAGACCCCTCAAAGGAGTTCTCTCTATGTAGCTGAGGGGTGTTGTTAGAAGTCTTCTTTTACTTCGATCAAACCAAAGTGCCATCATCCATTACCTTTGGTACAATAAGACTCCTACAGGTTTAGTAATCGTCCTTTCAATATGTTAATGAATAATTAGTTATTTTGCATTTCAAGAGAGAAAACCCTGAAGAAAGTGTTTTAGAGCACCCATTGTTTTTTTTTCCTTGGATCAAATATTTAAGTGCCTCCCATAGAAGCTATATGACTCTATAGGTTTGATATCCCACCACAAGGCAGGGAGACGGTGCTTTACACTCGCCACAGGCTAAAAAAAAAAAAAGTGCCATCAGCAACATAGTATCATGAATAAACATTTTTTCTCTACTTAGGGCCAACCTGATTGCTGTATACTCCTGAGTTTATTAAATACACACTTTCTACCATGTTGAATTACCCACACATAAGAGGAGCACACAAGATGTTTTGGACCCTTTACAAAGTCATACTAACAGGAAGGGGGCAAATTTGTCGGGGAAAGTAAAGGGCCCAAAAAAAAACCTGATTCTTAAGTCATGATGTTCTGAAATTTGGAGGATTTTTCATTGTAATGGAAAGGAAGGAATCTCCAGACACTAAGATTCATACAAGTTATGTATAAGGGAGGATTCAAATAGCGACTGTCAAAAGTTAGTAGGGGAGACAGTTTTAGCAGAAGACCAGTCAACAGGATGACTGATCTCTGACATGACAGAAAAGAGCATTGTTGGTGTCGGCAAGACTAACACTATTGTTTCTCCAAGGTACTAAACAGGAAATAACAGTAGACACCAGGAGGAAGATGCAAAAAGTAAATTTGATGTCTGAGGAGTTGTTGAGATTAGAAACTGGAAATATATTGGGGAGTTTGGGAAAAGAAAGTCCATTTTCCATGTGAGAAGGCAGACTTTATGAAATGGGAAGGGTAGCCAAGATGAGAGAATGAATTACAAAGTGGAAATGTTCTGATTCAAGGAACTGAGGAGCACAGAAAGAGAGAGAAATCGGAACACTTTCTGACAGAGGAAGAATGATAAGTAGTGAATGTGCATAGGCTTGCAGTACACAAAGCGCAAAACCTGTATGTGGTCGATATGGAAAGGAAGCAAAGAATTAAGATTCCCATTCAGCTTAACTTAATGGAAGGGCATCGAGAAATGGTGGAAGAGACTACTAGTCATGAGAGCAACTACATAACGGAGGGAGGGCCGCAGTCAAATAGTAGTAGGTCACAGTATTGTCCCTTTTTTTGTTATTGAAGTTACATTTAAGAGCCCCTCGTGACCTCCATAGGGTCTGAGAAAGCAAAATATGCTAAGGTAATTAGGCAGACAAATACAAAATTATAGCAGCCACAAAGAATAAAATGGAAGTAAATATTTCACTTTACTAAGGACTGGAGGTCATACAGCTTGTAGTGGACAGGAGCAAACCTTACATCAAGCAACCTCCTGGATATTTTTGTTCTTGATCACACACTGCCTTCTTTTTCATGCAGTTATCACATCCCTTGACCTTGCTACATATCAATCCAGTCCTGCAATAAACATACATTTATTAACCAAATTCTACTAATCACTATATTTATACAATAATTTGTTTTTTTTTTGTAAACTATACTGGTAAAAAGAAAAATAGTGCAAGATTAATAAGCGACTCTGGCTACAATTAGGCACTAACAAACTTTCAGTGCTACTTATAGGACACTTGCATGTACATTTCAATCCCACACCTTTTCTCAATTCACCAAATTAGAGATAAATACTACTCTGTCCTACCTATAGGGACTCTAAACTAATAAGCATTTCCACCAAGTGCCCTGTTCAATACATAGCTTGGGCCACGAGTGCTTTCTTACTCTTGTATGATACATTCAGGTGTATATCTGCAGTGTAATCTATGATCATGCATCTTTATTTTTCAATACCATATTTCCTTATAAATAACACGACCATTTTTGTACAAAAACAATACCACTCAGTCATAATTCAAATGAGCCAACAGACTCAGAACTAGAGCAGTTGTGATTCAAATAGAAAGTTTCCCATTCACTGTGGAAGGTTACCAGTAAACTACTAATCTCATCAGAGTGAGTGGTTCCTGTGCAGTTTAACTCATGTGACCCATCAATGGTTGCTGTTCTGTGTATCATTGTGGTGGTGAGGTGCCATCTGAGGGATACCTCTTCAAATAGTTAGTCTGTGGGTTTATATTCACATTCGTATAAAAGACTGGATTTGCCACACTCAAATTACTATGAGCTTAATCTGAATTAAATTCTGTACTAGTGAGGGAGACCTCTAGCTTAAAATTGAATGTAACATGTGTTAGAATTTACAGTCAAGATCATTAGAGCTGGAGTACAGGAGGTTCATATAGTTTCCAATTCAAGATTATTAGAGCTTGATCAAGAAAAGAGTTAGCACTGAGATAATATGGACCGAGACTTGTAGTATGGATTCTGTAAATGCAACTGAATTCTTTTTTTGATTACCATCTGAAAAAGCTTTGTAGGCACAGAATACTCAAGTTATATGTAAAAATCACTTAAGTTGCATAGTTGATTTTCTTCCCTTCAACACAAGTTAGATTGTCTTCTTCCTTTCTCAGTGTCACAAAGTATTTTGGAACTTTTTCTCACATCATCTCTATTCTGGATATTCAATGTGTGCACCCAAGAGGAATGTTAGTGATGCTAGATGTATCAAGCAGAATACTATAATAATCGGCTCCAAGGGTACTGAAGTTTGAAACTTTAAATATGCGTATGTGATGCATAATGCTTGTATGTTTTTGTATGAGAGAACACAAGGAAAGTGTCCCTACTTAGTGCTCAGAAAGTAAGACACAAAACCCTCATGTACAATACTGCAAAACATTGCTTAAGAAGAGTGTTCATAAACAGTATGTTTGTGTGACTATTTGAAAACATTGGAAAAGGACAACCAACTTCAAAACACAAGGCATACAGTCAAGAGTACAGCAGATGATCACACTGCCATGCAAAATTTCCCTGCATACTCTAAGCAAATATTACTGAGAACAGTTACAATTTAAACTGAATGTTTAATGCTGACAAAATAGGACAACCTTTAAGGTGCATGCCATCAAGAACCTTTATTAACAAGCAAAAAGTGCAGCTTGTTAGAAAGGAAGTAAACAATTACCTTGCTTCTCTAAACAAATGCAACAGTTCAATTGTAAGGTAATGGTAATTTACAGTGCTGTAAAACATTAAGACACCCTGTTTTGTTGATTAATTTAAGGCATTATTTTATTCCTGCAGTCAAGATGTACCTGGCCAGAAAGATAATCTCGTATTCAAGTTCTCCTCACTCACTCTTGATAATGAGAAGTCAGAAAGACAATTCAATGAAAAAACATGTGCCCAGTTATGTAAAAACTCATTAGAGTAATAGATGGAAGTTCTGAGACTGTTGTGCCAGAGTAATGGCATAATTCAACATTGCAGATGTTCTGTGCAAATGAAGGCTAGGGTTAATTATGACCTTCAGTGGTAAATTTCTCTCTTTTTCTCCTAAGTAAAGAAGGAGTTACATCAACGAAATTGTGGATCTGGCAAGAACCAAGATATGAGGGCTTGAAGATGCAAATGAAATGCTGCAAGAAGCTGACAAAGAAGGAATTGCCTGAGGAACCAAATTTATAGGAAAGAAGCCAATAAAAAAAATAGTATGATTAAGAAGACTTGAAGATAAACTACTTAACACTGTAGAGCTACTTGAGGATATTGGTAAAATGCTTAAATTCTCAATTTAAAACGATCTTCATCATCGCCTGCCACTTGCAGGTGATGATGTGCCGATATACCTTTTTTTCTATTTTTCATATTTTAAATAATTTTTATGTTCTGATAATTACAATTAATAGTAGTTCTTGTCATTTCATAACCAATCTTTGTTCTGACACTAGCATAGATTACTAAAATTGTCACAAGCACACTGACAGGTGGACATTTACTGTCTTGGAATATATAGTACAAAGTATTTATAGGTCCCAGCAAAATTTGGATATGTGTGAAGAATATAAGTAGTAGTAGTTCTCTTGAAGCATGAAAAACAAGCCTCAGTCCACTCCTGACAGTGACTTGATGAGATAACATTAGATAAGAGCTGACATTTGATGATCAGTGCGTGGGTGCGGTGATAAGACTAGAGGTGACATTTCATGAGCATTGGCCCTTGTTTTGTTTCACTGGTACACAAACATGTCTGTCAAACTCTGTCTCAGAGAGAGCCACAAGACTGCATCATCACGTTTACTCATCTTCAAGCAGAGTATAGCATTGTCTGGATTTTTTGGGTTATCCTAGGTAATTTACAACTATGTATACTTGTATTTATGTGTACCTGTGAGACAGAGCAGATAGACATAGACAGATAAACGGAGCCAGGCTGGCCAACCTACTGAACAAGTATTACATTCCAGAATTGTTACTCTTTACTTAGGGCATAGGTTATAAGACATTCTGAAAGAATGTTGCACATGGGTTATTTTTTATATTTCCTCAACCACTTATGGCCACATCCACCTCAAAGCTACTGAACTCAGGGTCAACATCACTTTCCTCTTAAAATGGGAGAGTTATACTACATGAAATCAGTGAATCCCAGGTGTTTGCTCTAGCTGCCACTCATTTGAGCTGGTGGTCCCAGATTTTTTCATACAGTGCACACAGTGTTATGACCCATTCTATGCTGACAAGGCATCTCAGCCCAATCGTTCCATATTTGAAGGCAGGAAAAATAAAACATTTATATATGTTTGGGGCACTAGCGGTAAGAACGTATACAGTGGAACCTCGGGTTACAAACGCCCCCACCATAGCAAATTTTTAAGGTTACGAATTGTCGTTCGGTGTCGATTTCTTCTTCAGGATGCGAACTTCCCCTTCAAGGAGGTTCCTTAAATAAATAAAATATACACTTCTTGCAAAGGTTACAAGTGTGTTTACATATCATAATATGATTGGAGCAAAGAAAGCCACTATCATGCAGAGGCATTTCGGGCAGAAATGCCTACTTAACCCTTAAACGGTCCAAATAGATCGATGTTCAAATTCATAGTGCTCCAAAAGTAGATCTACTTTTTTTTTACATATTTTCAAATACAACAAAAAAAAAATGTAGATAAAAGTTTTTTTTACACGTTTTCAAATGTAAAACAAAAAAGATCTGCATTTTTCTACATACTTTCAGATGTTGAAAAAAAGTATATATACGTTTGGACCGTTTAAGGGTTAAGTATAGACAGGTGCAAAGTGTACTAGTATAGTTACCAATGTTTTGCTGATGGTGGCGCCAACTACTGCAGCCTTTTGAAGTTTCTCCTTACTGTTTATTATTATTAGTACAGTGGAACCTCTACTCACGAGTTTAATCTGTTCCATGACCTTGCTCGCAACTGGATTTGCTCATTTGCAGAGTCAATTTTTCTCATTTAAATTAATTGAAATGCAATTAATCCGTTCCAGTGGAATTCTGTACATGTACTTCAATAATTTCGCTAATATCAACTTTAAGGCTTATTTATCTATCTCACTTGATCTATATGACATAATAAGCAATATAAATAACATAGAAACCTAATACACTGTACCTATATATACTCTAGAATGAATAATATATGTCATTGTATATGTGGCGGGCGGCGCCGACGAGTGTTTGGAAACAGGACAAAATACTCCTTGAATATTTCGCTATCATCAACTCTACAGCTTATTTATCTATCACGACATAACAAACAATATAAATAACATAGAAACATGATATATTCTCTAGAATGAATAAAATGTCATTATATGTGTGGTGGCAGTGGCCAATGAGAGTTTGTCTGGAGACAGGACAAAATACTCCTTGAATATTTCACTATCATCAACTCTGGCTTATCTATCTATCACAGTTCATCTAATATGAAATAATAAACAATATAAATAACATAGAAACCTGATATATACCCTAGAATGAATAAAATATGTCATTGTGTAACAGGTTTAGGCGGCCACAACCGCTCCCTCTTGTTGTGGTAAACACTGCCATCTAGTGATGGGCTTTTGAAGTCGTCTATTATTATAATTATTACGTAGTACATTATTATTATACATATTATTATTATTATTGTACAGTGATCCCTCGTTTTTCGTAATTAATCCGTTCCTGGAGCCATTACTATAAACGAAATTTACGATTTGCAAATCAATTTTCCCCATAAGAAATAATGTAAATACAATTAATCCGTTCCTGACACCCAGAAGTATTAAAACAAAAAAATATTTTACATGAAATATACATATAGTACATAAACAATACAATGGGAAATGATGAATGAAACATTAACAGCATAACACTTACCTTTATTGGAGATTCTTCTTAATGTATGGGAGACTGGAGGAGGAGAGAGATTGGATTGTTTACAGTTTGGAAGGGGAATCCCCTTCCAGCAACACCTCAGGTACCAATTGCTTCTTTTCCTCTGTTTCTTAATGCCACTAGGACCACCTGAGAGTCACTCTAGTCCTGTCTCGCAAAGTAACTGTGGAGAGAGCTCTGTTTCCGGCGTCTCTTTAACACTTCCCGAAAATGGCCCAAGACTTTGTCACTGTACATATTTCTCACCTTCTTTACCACAGGCTTGACACTAGAGCTTTCTTTGGAGCCATGGTAGCTTATTTAGTAATGCAAGCACCAAAATGAGTGGAATATTATGAAATATTTTGTAGGAGCACTTGAGGAGACTTTCACTCACTGGTAAACAATGCCAGACTGGCTGGGTAGGGAGGCCACCCCAGCTCACACCGTGCGTACGTGTCCCGGACGAACTACTATTCGCGAGTCAACCTATGAAAAGTGAGTCCATGTTTATACGAAAATACCCCTATGTTTTGCGAAATTTACGATTGCCGAGAACTACGAAAAGCGGGGGACCACTGTATTATACTATTATTATACGTATTGTTATTATTCATATTATTATTACTATATAAATTATTTGTAATTTTTATTCACACAAAAATATAAGATTTACTGTTATTCCTTATTGCAATAATTGTATAAATATGTCAACCCATTCACGACTGCATATTGGAATGGACATTTGTTTAACACTGAAACAGCCAAGCAATGGACCATTTCTCTCCTAGGTTGAGCTCAATTTCAAGGCACTTTTCGTCATGAAAGAAAATCAAAATCATATCTATTTCTGTAATATATCTTCCATTCAAATCAAATGAGACCAAAAAAAAACGAGAATACAACCATAAAAACCATACAAAAATACCACTAAGGGATGGCTAATTGCTGAGAAGTGAGCTCCATTATTTATTCTTAGATTTCTTTCATTATTTAATAAATAATTTGTAATTTTTATTCACAAAAAAATAATAAGATTTACTGTGACGTCATTTGTTTACACTGAAACAGCCAAGCAATGGACCAATTCTCCTGGGTTGAGCTCTATTTCAAGGTACTTTTTGTCGTGAAAGCAATCAAAATCATATCTATTTCTGTAATTTATCTTCCATTCTATCAAATGAGACCAAAAAAACGAGAAAACCACCATAAAAACCATCGAAATTACCACTAAGGGGTGGGTAATTGCTGAGAAGTGAACTCCATTATTTATGCTTAGATTTCTTTCATTTTTGGTGTAAAATTAAGAAGCATCTTTCCATCATACATTGCCCAAGTTTCAATAAGATAGTCCAACAAACAAATGAGATACAATTTCCGAGATCAAGAGCAAGAGCCCCTCACCAGTGTTAAGAACCTGCCTTGAGGTCTGCTCGAAGTGGAAATTTTGCTCGCATATGGAAGCAAAAATCGACCCATCTACTGCTCGTATTTGGAAAAACTCGCACGAGGACACGCTCGCAAGTAGAGGTTCCACTGTATAGTCATTTATAGCATATATGGTGATGCCACCCATAGCATGCGAGATCACACGTCAATTTTCCCATTTTTTCTTTTATTAGTCTTTCTAATACAGGTTGGCCATCACTAATCAGGCATCATCAGAACCTGTAGGGTGCCGGATTACAGAGTGGTTAGGTTAGAATACACTTAACCCAACAGTAATATTTATACATCAGCAATTTCACCCACTTCATGCCCTATTTTTGGCTCATTCCATTGTTCCAGTCTACCAAACTCAGCATTTTGCTATTATTCCTTCTATTCTGTTGACTGAGTACAAGAAATTGCCATTCACCTATTTCAACTACCCAATAAAGTGGTCAGAAATTTGGGAATATGGTTAATTTCACACAAATTTCAAAAGATGCCAGTTTCAAAATAGGGCCCAGATTAAACAATGCAGACATTCCTGACACTAAAATAACTTTTTCTCTCTGTTCATTAGTCACAATCTCCAGGCCCCTCTTATATTACTCTTGCTTTCCATTTTGAATTTTTAGTCACGCAAAAAAATAGAAGATTTACTATTATGCAGTCTACTGCATTATTGTAATAATTCTATAAATAAAAATCAATCCGTTTGTGACTGCGTGTTAGACCAGCCAGTTGGACACGCATTGGACGGTGACGTCGTTTGTTTACTCTTGAGCATCAGTAAAAATCGAACATTTCCGTTACTTTCAGCTCAATTTCAAGGTACTTTTCATCATGAAACCAATCATATCTAATTCTGTAATATATCTTCCATTCTATTAATTGAGACCAAGAAAACGGGAATACAATCATAAAAACCATATGAAAATTCACCGCAAGTTGTTTTTTTCTCATTATGCACTGAGTACTGCAGGATTTTTTTTGTATGTAGTGCACACTTACCACACAGACCTATTCTCTGATATGTAAGCCCAAATTTACCAGTCACAGCTCATCTGAGTGAGCTGAGCTCATGGCAACCAACAGTGGCTTCAAAGTCACCTTATCTTTTATGGACAAAATACGGTGTATGTATGTGCTTTACACAACAAGAAACATTTTCTTTTATTCGTTGGAACCATGGCTAGGGCTAAAAGTAAGCAGGTTATAACAATAAATGGAGAAAACGAAATTGGAATGACTCTTACAGCAAGTAGCACCACCAAACAGTAGTGGCAGGTTGATGTGCAACCCCAGAAATTTGAAATTATGCTAGCCAAAATTAGTGCTGGATTAGTGATGGCCAACCTGTAATAATAATTCACGATTTGGCATCTTAACAGAGTGGATGGAGCTATTATGGAATCTGACAGCCAATCAGGAACCATCTGGAACATATGCTTACGCCAGCAGGACCTCCTGAGTTTCATGATGCTGGGATATGTCTTTATTATTAAGCTAATATCAACACTACGACTGATTTACCTAATCACAATTAATCTAATATGACATTATAAAGAATATAAATAACATAAAAAACATGGTAAATACTCCAGAATGAATAATATTTGCCATAATACTGAGCAGTGTCCAAAGGAGGCTTGTATTAGAGAAAACATAGTGTAGTAACAGGGCTAACTGCAATATACAGTTGGGCCCCACTTGTATAGCAGGTTAGGTTCCAGGCTACCGCCGTAAAGTGGAACGCCCTTTTTATTCCACTTATAAATGCATATACAGTGGACCCCCGGTTAACGATATTTTTTCACTCCAGAAGTATGTTCAGGTGCCAGTACTGACACGAATTTGTTCCCATAAGGAATAGTGTGAAGTAGATTAGTCCATTTCAGACCCCCAAACATACACGTACAAACGCACTTACATAATTGGTCGCATTCGGAGGTGATCGTTATGCGGGGTCCACTGTACATGTAAATACTAGATAACAAGTTTATTATTATTATTATCACACTGGCCGATTCCCACCAAGGCAGGTGGCCCGAAAAAGAAAAATTTTTCACCATTTTTCCCACTCCATCACTGCCCTTGCCAGAAGGGTGCTTTACACTACAGTTTTAAACTGCAAATTAAAAACCCCTCCTTCAGATGCAGGCACTGTCTTCCCATCTCCAGGACTCAAGCCGCCTGCCGGTTTCCCTGAACCCCTTCAAAATGTTACTTTGGCTCACCCCTCCCAACAGCACGTCAAGTTTTAAAAACCATTTGTCCTCCATTCACTCCTATCAAACACGCTCACGCAGCCTGCGGGAAGTTAAAGCCCCTCGCACACAAAACCCCTCCTTTACCCCCTCCTCCAACCTTTCCTAGGCGACCCTACCCCGCCTTCCTTCCACTACAGACTGATACACTCGAAGCCCCACTCTGTTCACTCCATTCTCTCTACATTCCCGAACACCTCAAAAACCCCTTTCCCCAAAAGCCCCTGGACAACAGTTTTGGTAATCCCGCACCCCTCCTAATCCAAATACAATCTCTCATTAAATTTCACACCACAAAAAAATTCCCTCAACAGACATCTCCACTGCCCTCCAACCTTCTCCTCATTTGCAACATTCTTTCACCCATTGCCAAAACCCATATAAAACGTTGGAAAAACCCTAACTCCTCAACATTCCCCTCTTTGCCTTCCAAAAGGGAACAAAGTTTCTTTGCCCTCCCCGACTCCCAAAGTGCCCTCACCACCCTTTTCCCCTCATCAATTCTATGATTCACCTCATCTTTCATAGACCCATCCCTAACAACTTCCACTCCCAAATATCTGAATACATTCACCTCCTCCATACTCTCTCCCTCCAATCTTCATCACCTAATCTTTTTGTTATCCTCATTACCTTACTCTTTCCTATATTCACTTTTAATTTTCTTCTTTTGCACACCCTACCAAATTCATCCACCATCCTGCAGCTTCTCTTCAGAAATCTCCCAAGAGCACAGTGTCATCAGCAAAAGAGCAAAATGTGACAACTCCCACTTTATGTGTGATTCTTATCTTTTAACTCCATGCCTCTTGCCAAAACCCTCGCATTTACTTCTCTTACAACCCATCTATAAATATATTAAACAATCACGGTGACATCACCCACATCCTTGTCTAAGGCCTACTTTTACTGGGAAATAATTTCCCTCTTTCCTACATACTCTAACTTGAGCCTCACTATCCTCGTAAAAACTCTTCACTGCTTTCAGAAAACCTACCTCCTACAACCTACACCTGCCACATTGCCCCCCTATCCACCCTGTCATATGCCTTTTCCAAAGCCACAAAAGACCTCTTTAGCCTTATCTAAATACTGTTTCACTATATGTTTCACTGTAAACACCTGGTCCACACACCCCCTACCCTTTCCTAAAGCCTTTTTTGTTCATCTGCTATCCTATTCCCTCCCGTCTATCCTTAATTCTTTCAATAATAACTCTACCATACACTTTACCGGGTATACTCAACAGACTTATCCCCTATAATTTTTGCACTCTCTTTTGTCCCCTTTTCCCCTTTATACAAAGGAACTATGCATGCTCTCTACCAATCCCTAGGTACCTTACCCTCTTTCCATACATTTATTAAATAATTGCACCAACCACTCCAAAACTATATTCCCTCCTGCTTTTAAATTTCTATCTTTATCCCATCAATCCCAGCTGCCTTACTTCCCTTTTCATTTTACCTACTGCCTCACGAACTTCCCCCACACTCACAACTGCTCTTCCTCACTCCTACAAGATGTTATTCCCCCTTTGCCCTAAAACAAGAAATCACAGTTTCCCCCTATCTTCATCAACATTTAACAATTCCTCAAAATATTCCCTCCATCTCCCAATACCTCTAACTCTCCTCTCCTATTTTTAACTGACAAATCCATTTGTTCTCTAGGCTTCCTTAACTTGTTAATCTCACTCCAAAACTTTTTCTTATTTTCAACAAAATTTGTTGATAACATCTCACCCACCTCTCATTTGCTCTCTTTTTACATTGCTTCACCTCTCTCTTTTTCTCCATATACTCTTCCCTCCTTGCATCACTTCTAACTTTGTAAAAACTTCTCATATGCTAACTTTTTCTCCCTTACTACTCTCTTTACATATCTTTCCCCACCAATGCTCCTCTTCCCTCCTCACCCATTTTCCTGTAACCACAAACTTCTGCTGAAAACTCTAACACTACATTTTTAAACCTACCCCCATTGCCTATGCTCTCATTACCCATCATCCTCCAATAGCGTTTATATCTTACCCTAATGCCTCCTCTTTAGTTTAAAAACCCTTTCACTTCCTTTTCCCCTGATGCTTTATTCTCCCCTTGTATCCCACTCCTTTTACACTAACATAAATTAATTAGCAATAAACTAGGCATAAAAAAAGCAAAATACACATATAGAAAACCCCATTACTTCCCTTAAAAAAATTGTAGTTTTAATCTAGAGTGAGATATAGAAAATTTTTTTGTAAAAAATCAATGTGGAATATAACCCAACCGGGCCACTCCCCCCCACACAAAAATTTTCTAACTTTTAAAAAAAGCATCCCAGACGATAAAACCACATACATTTACTCTTATTTCCCTTAAAATATTTTAGTTTTAAATGTGGGTCAGGGGTGATAAACGAGATAAAACAAAAATGAGAAGAAATGAGTACATGAGAGAGGACAGGAGCAGAGTTATGTAAACAAACCGGGCAAACGCATCGGTTTGTGTACAATTTCTCCATTTTTTATACACAGAAAAATAAAGATACTCCCATTCTCATATAACACCATATTTAAAAAATGATGCTCTGAGTGAACATTAAAAAAATTTTTTTTTCTACATTACCCCCATAATATTAAGGTACACATTTTCTCCATTTTTGGACTAAGAAAACTTTCTTGCCATCACCCCCGAAATCCTGCTACCACATCTCATAATTATTTTAAATTTATTCTCTGTGGGGTTAATTTTATATTTTTTTAAATGTTTGTACCTGCTTATTATATAATTTTGAAAAAAATATCAAGATGGTTTAAATAAAAATTTGGGGGCCTTTATATTCTAGTAATTACGTGGGGGGGGGTGAGTGGAAAAATGGCATTCTGCTTCCGGTGATAGCCGGGAACCTAACCTGCCCCTAAAAGGGGGCCCCCACTATTTTTTCCAACTACAACAATATAAAAAAAAAAACTACCTACCACAAAGCAGTTCGCGATGAAAAAGGGGAGCCTAAAAAAGCTCTTTAACTGAGTTCCAGTAAAAACATAAGAAGGGGGAACACTGCAGGGGGCCGTTGCCCCTACAAGGCGGTCCTTCACAATTCATCCCACTAACAAAACATTTCCCAACCCCAATTTTCAATGCCACCCGAAATAAAGCCTGTGTGAAAGTCCCACCAAATAAAACCCCCCTCCCACTCAGTACTTACCAAACCCTAATTTAAACTCCCCCAAATCCCAAAGCCTCAAAAACCCCAAACTAGGAAAGACTTTTCCCACTCATCAACTACCCATTTCCAAACCAATACTTTCCTATTCCTTTCTAAATCAAACTTATCTAATTTTAAATCCATTTGCTGTTCTCTTTTGGAAGACTCCCAAACCTTATTAATATCCCCTTTATTAATACCTTTTTTTTCCCCCTTATACATTCGTCAGGTCTCCCCCCTCATTCTTCGCTAACAAGTAATGAAACTTAAGAGTCTTAAATCTTTCTTCAAAAGGAAGTTTTTAAATGCCATGTATAATTTAGTCTCCACGTGAATTTTTTCAATGAATTTATTCCTTTCTTAATATGGAGACCAGAACTGACTGCATAATCTAGTGAGGCCTTTCAATGATGTATAAAAATGCAGTAGACCTCTGGACTTTTTGTTTTACACTTCTTATATAAATCCCAGTAATCTATTTGCCTTATTACGTATGCTTAGGTTGTGTCTTGGTTAAGGTTGCTCTCACCAAACCCCCATCCTTTTCGCTCTTAGGCTAATTCTACATCATTTAAAATTTTTTAAAACTAGGTTTTGGGGGCCCCCTAGCTTTAGAACCTTGCATTTACTACATTAACTGCATCTGCCACTTTTGCCAAAAATGATGAACAGGGGGTCCTCAAAAGCTCTTTTTAAATGATTCCGTAGCACCATCCCAAAACCTGAAAGAAATAAAAACATTTTTTTTAAAAATAACAAATATTATATTTAAAGGGCCTGTGAAAAACAACAATATCTACTTCCATAAAAGGGACACATTGTTCCAACACACAGAAAAGTGCTAAAAAAACATCAAAAGGGTTCATTTCCTTTTTCACATTTTTGAAGATATTACAAACGTTAAACCAAAATTTAAACTTGGGACCTTATAAAATAATTTTTAAAAGGAAACCAATACCTGGCCACAATCTTCTTTAAAAAATAGAAATTTTTGCCCTTTCAACAAAAAAGTTTACTGAACAAAAGCAATATTTTCTTTAAAGAACACAAACCAAATAGTCACCGATGCATTAAAATTTCATTTTTTTTTTTTCACAAGTCCCCGGGTGTCCTAAAAATTTTCATACAGAACCAAAAATTTTTTTACCCAGAGAAAAACAAATAAAGTTCTTGTTCAGTGACTAAATTTTTTTTGGGATTTTCTTGGCAAGTTAAAAAATACATGACTCCCCACAGAAAAACTTTGCACGGGGCAAGTATCTTTTTGTAAGAGAACACCATTAAATGCTGATATTGAGCTAGGGTTAAAAAGTTGTGGGTTTTGTACTTTCTACTTATTTGCCAGTCTTTAAAAAGAGATTAATTAATTTCTCCTGTCTTTTTTGCCACCTAAAAGCAGATTTTTTGGGAAATTTTAGCTCCATTACCCAGTTGTATTGCTTGATGAGGGTTTAACTCCAACCCCAAACTTTCAATCTATTGGGAAGGTGATAACAGATGGTGAACTTTTCTGTTTGGGGGGGGGGGGAGGGGGAAGGTTCAGATCCATGCCTGGCCTTCCAACAGTTTTTTCTTTTTTAAAAAAATTTTAAAAACCCGGGAAAAGATACTACTGTGTTTGGAAGGGTCAAAGTGCTGATACCCCCTGGGTTTAGCACTTTTGTGAAAATAATAATTGAAGGGGAGTTTAACCCAACTGCAGGCTTTTTTAGGGAACAGCTCCTGAACTTACTACTGCCAATATTTTGACAAACCCCCAACAAAGCATTGCTTGAATTTATTAATACAGTTTCCATATATTACCACCACTGAAACAAATTTAAAACTGCATTTCAGAATAATTTAGTATTTTCAACAAAAATAAATTTTTTCCTCAAAAACATCGTAGTTTTAAAAAAGGGGGGAAAATATATGAGGGGTGTGAGTTGGACCTGAACTTTTGTGCGGGGGCTGGTGCATGCTTCTTCCTTTATGGGGGGTGACCAACGGGGGGTCATTGGGCTAATCCAGGGGGGGAATGGACCTCCTGCATGGGGCAGTAGGCCCCGTTTTGGGAGTGTTCCT
This sequence comes from Cherax quadricarinatus, assembly GCF_026875155.1. Lineage (NCBI taxonomy): Eukaryota > Metazoa > Arthropoda > Malacostraca > Decapoda > Parastacidae > Cherax > Cherax quadricarinatus. Next base: position 28,461 of record NW_026475272.1, read on the forward strand.
TCTTTCTTAGTTCTTTTTCAATTCCAAACACCATATATGAATTCTATCAAAAAAAAATTTTTCCAAA
>NW_026475273.1:0-10514 GCF_026875155.1 Cherax quadricarinatus
GGGGGGGGGGGTCACAGGTGTTGGTGACAACCCAACGGCCAGTTCTTCACAGAGTCTCTAGCCTTGAATAGTCAGTCCAGATGACAGAAACGCAGGTTCTGCACCACTGCAAAGATGAGGTGTTATGTCCTGCGGTGGTGTACAATTAATCAGGTAGGTAAAGAGTGACGTCTCGGGACGTTAGTCCGTCTCCTTCAATACTTCTCGTTGGTTGGCAGGTGACCCAATCTGTCATTCCAAGCTGGAAAGAGAGACAGGTTACCCACTGCTTAAGAAATCACTCTCCATGATAAGTACAATACCTAAAGTGAAGCTTTCAACCAATAAGTCCACTAGAATAGGAGCAGAGGCTTGTACTTACAGTTGTGCTGGGAGCTGTGAGTCGAGTGATTACTGTTTGGCCGGAGCCCCACACGTCATCTTTCGGGGTGGGGGGGAAAGGGGGGGGGAGATAGCGGGAGCTAGACTTACCCTACCTTAACAAGCAGCCGACAATCAAACTATCGTTACCATATACTCGCTCGCTACTCCTGTCTGTTGAACTTTTCCCTCACACAAAGCAATAATATCTGGAGGCTGTGATGATGCAAATGCTAATAATTTGTCTCTTGTTTGGGGGATGTGCAATGAATATTCGTGCAAGGAAACTTTTATTCGTCACACTGTACTGGTCTGCCAGCTGGAATATTTAATTAAAATTCCTGGTCTCAATGTTTACCTGACTAGTCGTGACATGCAGTCTGCTCCACCTTTCCTTTGCTTTCTGCACCTTTTCAACTTAGTTAAATACAAATTAAGGCAATTTGGATGTAAAATACTTAAATGCTAAATGTATGGCAACGAAATAACCATAATAAGAGAAAAGAAACTTGGAATAAACATGAGAAGTAATCTCAAAAGTATAATGCAAAGACTCTCATCACAAAACACTAGACAATATTGAATATGTTGCCTTGCTTAAACAGCATCCTAAATATGTCTTCCGGTCTCCAGATTTTGTGAAAGCTGATATATACAGGAGAAGGAGAGGGAATAAACAAGAGCTGTCAAACTCTCACCAGAACTCTGAAATGAAGCTTATGAAGAAAAACTAAAAGCACTAACCTTTCTTCTCCTAGGAAAGAAAAAATAAACAGCGAAGACCTATTTAAAGTGCCGAATGAGTCCATAACTCGATACACTAGAATGATACTGCAAGGTAGAAAACGTAACACAAGCATTTGCATGATATTCTGCAAACAAAATTGTCGCAGATTAGGATAAACTACTCACCCAGGATGAAATAACCTGGTCAATATACATTCAAGAACCGGCTGGACGAGCATATTGTAAATACAAAATTCAACTAGATACATTCTGCAGTAGCGGGAGGAGCGTCCAGAGCCTTCAGGTCTTAAAATTTTACTGACCAGCAAGGTAAAAAATATGGTGAAGGACCGGAGTGTGATATTACCTTGAACAATTATTATCTCTTCTAACCACTCACTAAGCTCAGTCTAAAACCCAGTCAGACAGTCATATACATGCAACATATAAAGCTACATGAAGTCAACATATTCTGTTTAAAACGTAGTTACATCACAACTTGACAGTGAGACGACCAAGTTAATAATAGTAGTAGTGGAAAGGGATAACTTCAGCATTACTTGTGGAAATCAGAACCAGAACTACTGCTGCACACAACTCTGAATGGTAGTGGAAAAACATGAATAGTAAGATAGAAAGAGTACTTATTTAATAGAGATAATTGTAGCCTACACCTTCAATTGAACTTCTTCCTCGTTTTTCATACCGGCAGTGGCTGAAGAAAGTGAAGATTGAGGAGAGAGCCTTTTGCTTTTAAATCCTCGTCTCGTATACATATATAATACACGATAATCTTGAACAGACCTTAATCTAGCAGACTGCCTCAGTATGGCCTTACAACATCCTCAGCTATCCGTCTTTCCGAAGTATTTCCACGTACTCATCTGTCCTTTCCAACCTCACGTATTTTCCCCTTCATTTTGCTTTCCTTGTAAAACTCATCCTACTCTTAGAAAACTCCCATCTTTCTAATGAGGTTATCTTGCACAAATTGCTAATAATTCTGTTGAGATTATCTCACCTTTATATAACATCTATATCTTTGTTTCACCCGTTTTTCTGAGCCTATAAGAACCAACGTCTTTTTTACCGTGGCATTAATCTTGTAATTAATAGTCTCTTCTCACCACTGAATTTCTCTAAGAGGTTTCTGTACCTGTTAAGATTCCCCTCCTATCTACTCAGCATCTTACCAATAGCTCCAACAATAGTCCTAAAATATTATCATATTTATCCTTGATCCTCATTAATGGGAAACATATCCTCATCCTGTACATGTTGCCACGGCTAAATTCCGTGTTATATTCCCTGACAATCGTCTGTGTTCTTCCTGAAGATTTGTCTTAGACGTTACAAAGGTAAGCACAATTTGAGGAGGAAAATGAATCAAGCGACACAACTCAAGTGAAGAAACAGATGAATTATAGAAAGGTTGTACCGTACAGTTTTAAGTTTAGACACACTAGTATGTAGAGGGCACTTCCTCTCCTCTCTAGTGTGGGCAAACACAGTATAAAGTGCTAATATGATCGGGAAATCAGTTAAACCAGTTGATAAGAACTGGGAAGAAAGCCAGGAACAATTAACACTACCAAACATAACGTGAATACACATATACACATAGACATATCTTGCTGAAGCGCTTGATAAATAATGTATAACCTTTAGGGGAAATTAATACAAAGTAAAATGAAAATCTTAGCAAGTTAATACAATATTTACATCAGAAAAAATAAATTTCACATTGCAGATATCGTATATAAAAATTGCTGATATTTAGTGCACACGTTCGTAATATAGTTTTCAGAATTCTTGACGCTTAAAAATGCTCTTATGTTTAATTAATCATAATAACGCTCCTACCCGTAGTCTTCAGCTCCTTCTCTCTCTTTTTCTGTCTCTCTCCCCTCTCTCTCCCCTTTTTTCCCCTCTCTCCCCCCTCCCCCCTTCCTCTCTTTTTCTCTCTCCCCCCTTTCCCTCTCTCTCCCCTCTCTTTTCCCCCTTCCCCTTCGTTTTCTTTTAAAGGAAATTTTAATTCCCACCTGCTGAGAAAAATTTCATTGAGTGAATTTTTTTTTTACTCAGGTGAATGAAGTATTTGGGTAGACATTCTCTCTCAAAATGCGGGAAAAGGGGAGCTTCTACGGGTTTTTCTTTTGGGCACGCCACCGGGTGAGGAAAAAAAAAAACTTTAAGCACCAAATGGGGGACCGACGGTACCGGCGCATAAATTTTTTTTTTCCAGCCTTTTCCAGCGGGTTTTAAAGGGGATTTTAAAGGGAAAACGACACGATGAACGTTCTCCGCCAAGCATTATCAGGGACTTTTTATGGCACCCCCCCAATGAAGGGGCTGTATGGTGGGGAAACTGAAGGGAAATGTAAAGGGGTTCTTCGTGAATTTTCATGGGGGTGCTTTTACTCTCCCATCGAAACGAATTTAAGAAAAAACGGATGAGTATAAATTCGGCAGTGGAAGTAGGGCTTACATATGTGTCTCATTATTTTACTTGGGTGAAGGTAAGGAATGAAACCTTTTGAGGAACCCGAAACAGCCTACAAGATGTGTTCAGTGGTTTTTGGAAAAATTTGTCCCACTCAAACGAGCTTTGGGAATGTGGGGGACCCCCCTTAAAGGGGATGCCGGAAGGATCCTTCCCCTGAAAATGACCCTGAGGGGGGCCGTTTCCATCATATTTTACTTTGCAAAACCCTAGAACACGGGTTTTTGTACACAAATGGGGGCGGGGAAAGACGTGCCGTTTATGTGACTTTTTAAGGGAAGAAAATTGGTGCCAATGCCCCGGGGAGACGGGGCCCGGGGCGTCGGAGACAGCTTCGGGTGGATACCCAAATTAGAACCGCGGACGTTATGAGGGTTTTGAAGTGGAAAGCGGGGTACAGGCCTAGGGAGTGAGGAGGCGACAGGCAGAGGGGGTTTTGGAGACGTGTGTTCACTAAAAAAAAAAATGGAAACGGGGGGGGGAGGGGAATATCCTGTCAGACAGACCGTTAGGTACTGAAAGGGTCAGCTAAAGGACGGGTTTTTGGGAGGTTTTGGTGCTGAAGGTTTTTTTGGGAAGATTTCGGAGCATGGGGGGGAAAAGTGAGGGAGGTCATTTGATGAAAAGGGTTTATGGTTTAAAAGAACAGGGTAAGGAAACTTAGTGAGGTTCAAAAGGAAGAAATGTGGTGGGGGGGCCCTTTCAAGAAGAGGGGGTTGCAAGAAATGTGGAGAGGGTAGCTCCCGCAAAAACCCAGGGGGGGCATAGACAGGGACGAAGTCCTCACACCGCTCAGGGGGCCGGGGAAGAAAAATGGGGGAAAGCTGTGGTGGGAAAAAAGGAAAGTTCGGGAGGGGGGGGGGGGCGGGGGGGGAAAGCTAGGGGGAAAAAGGGACAGGGGGGGTTTTGGGGGGGCCAGGAAGCGGGATTGATAGAGAAGAAACCAAAACCCTAAAAAAAGGTGGCCCAAGTAAGCCTCAGCGGCACAGGGGAAAACCGCCATTCTTTTTTAAAAATTAGGTGGGGTAACTTTCATGTAAACGGTCTTAAAACCGAGGTCAAAGGGTATGGTTTTGAGTGGGTTTTGAGGGGATTTAGTATTGATTTCCTGTTTTTTTTCAGGAACTAACCCAAAAGGGTTTGGAAAGTGAGCTGTTGTTGAAAAGGTTTTTAGGTTGTTTACATGTTTTATGCTTTGAGGGTTTAAAGGTGTGGTTTTGGCGGGAAAGGGGACCAGTCCTTTTCGTATCCGGGTTGGGAGGAGGGGGGGGGGGGGGAGGGGTTGTCAGGGTGGAAAGGGTTTTGGGGGGGGCAGGAGGGTTTAGTTTTTTAAAGGGGTGACATGCCACAACTAGTAACCCCTAGGGGGGGGGGGAAGGTGGATTTTTTTTGCGCGGGGGTTTTTGTTTGGTATAAACACTTAGAGGTTTACCCGCTTTTCCCGGGGTTTTGGGGGGGATTGGAATTGGTCCTTTGGGAAGGTGGGTGGTTTCCCAGGGGGGGCGGGTTGTGTTTTGGGGGTTTTGCGGGATGTTTTGGGGAGATGTTTGGGTTTCTGATGTGGTTGGGGAAAAGGGGGTATGGAGTGGAGCACAATTTTATTCGAGGGGGTATTTAGGCACCGGGTTTGAAAAGGAAATTTTTTAGGCAGGGGATGGTGTGGAGAGGGTGAGGACATCCCATGTGGGTTTTTCTGATCCCTCGTGCTGCTATAGCAGATTTTAGGGTAGAAAGGGGATAGTGAGATTTAAACAGGATACGGAAATTAAAAAGTTAGGCTACTTAAGGGGCGAGGGTGGGCCCTACAGGGTTTTTAAATTGGTGGAAAATCCTTTTGGGAGACTAGGAATATGGAAAAGGATTTGCCGGATTTGGTTTGGGGAAAAGAGGGGAAAAATTTTTAAATCGGGGAAATTTTTTAAAAAAACGGGTAAGGAGATGGGAGGGGGGCTATGGCCTACAAAATTATCTTGAGGGGCAGTTAAATAAATGTTATGCAGAGGAACGGGTGGGGCGGGGAAATTAGGGGAAAAGGAAGTTTTTCGAAATAGGTTGGGGAAATTCCCCAAAGGAAAAAATTTTTAGGAATTCGAGTTAGGGGAGGGGGTTTGGGGGATGTTTTAAGGGGGGATAGGCCACGGGTTTTTTTTTTAAGGAGGTTTTAAAGGGAAAGGCCCGGCGAAGACCACCTTGGCGTATATTGGGGGCAGGGGACAGGGGGGGGGGGTGGCTTTGAGGAGGGGCAAGGGGGTATCCCCCACGGAAAATATTTAAATTTTTATGCCCGATTTTTTTTTTTTAAAGGGGAAAGGGAGGAGGGGTTGGGGGGGGGGGTGGGTGAGGGGCGGGTTTGGGGGTGAAGGGTTTAATTGGGTAAATTTAAATGAGCAGGACATTTACGAGTCGGGGTAGTATTAATGTAGAGGAGGTGGAGGAGGCAGTTTTTGGGATGTCCAGGTAAAACCCCAGCATGACGGGAAAACCAAACGATTTTTTTAGGTATCATTGGGGGAGTGTAGGCATTGTCTGGTGGGCGTTTTGGTTGGGAATTTTAAGGTAGGGGGGAGGATGGGGGGAAAACAAAAATAACCCGGGGTCACGGTTTTAGTGCCCAAAAAGAAGGGAAAGCCAGTTTTGAATGATTACCGTGCGATTTTCGTTAATGTGCCGGAATTTCAAGATTTTTTTCTTTAAAGGGTTTTTGGGGAAAAAGAATGAGGAAAGGGGTTGGGTTTATGTTACATTTTGGGGCGTTGGGAAATTTGGGAAGAAGGAAAAAGGGATGGGGCATGGGTTTTTTTAGGGATTTTTTAGAGGATTTTACGGGAGGGGGGAAAAATAGGGTTTTGAAGGGGAAAGCTTATGATTTTCGGGGGAAGAAAATTTCTTTGGGGTTTGCTTAGGGGAGGGGGGGTTTCGGGGGGGGTTGTGAAAGGGGGGTGAACCCCTGTATGATGGGGCAGAGGTTTAGGGTCCCGTCAATGGGAGGTTGGGGAAAGTGTACCAAGGAGAAAGGGGGAAAAAGGGTTTTTGGGAGGGGTGGGCCGGGTTCACAGGGTGGGTCTTTTCGTTGTGCAAATCCTTTTTATTGGGGGGTCGTTTAAAAGGGTATTAACAATCAGGGGATGGGAAGGGGGGGGCAAAAGGGGGGATCGTTGGGTATGTTTGGGTGATACTACGTTTTTTCAAGGGGGAAGGAGGAGTTAAGGGGGGGGGGTAGAGGGGATTCAATTTTTGGGAAAGAATACCGGAATGGAAATTAATACGGGGAAATCAAGGGTTTCTTAAAAGGGCGGGAAAATTTGGGTAGGGGGGGGGGTTTGGGGGTGGGGTTAGGATGGACAGTGGTTGACAGAATCAAGGTATGTGGGATATGGTATGTTTGGCGGAAGAGCAGCATGCAGAAGGGTAAATTCGGAGTCTGTCACGGGTAAGGTTTAAGTAGACTAGGAGGTTTAAGTGTGAGGGACTTAGCTTTACATCAGAGGGTAGTGGTGGTAAATTCACTTGTCTATTAGCAAGGTATGGGGGGTGGCAGAGGTTTTTGCCTTAGAGGTACGAGATATTGTGGAAAATGCAGAGGAGGGTGCTGAAGGTTGTGTGGGGATTTGGGAGGGCATGGTTAAGTAAGGAGGTAGTTATGACGGATGTTCGGGAGGGGTTTAGGTTTGTTGCCTTAGGACTGAGAGTAATGGCTGTATATATCAAGCGGAGGTAATATGAGGGAAGGGGGTGTGAGGGGCGCTAAAGTAGGAAGAGTTATGGAGGAGGCACGTAAATGGTGGAGTGGGAAGGACTTGAGGGTTTGTGAAGATATGTTGAGATTTTTATTGACAGTGCAACAGGTGGATAAAATCAAAGTGAAAACGGTTGGTGAGGGTAGTGAAAGGTCAAGGAATTATGCAAGGGGTAGTCCGTGTATCCAACGTATGATTGGGGGTTATTTGAAAGATTTTAGTAAGCTTCGGACACCGGCTAGAGTAAGAGAATTAGTATATAGGTTTATCATGGGGATTCTGGCTTCCAAGGAGGTGTTACGTGGTATGGGGTTTGTGGAAGAGGCTTTTTGTCAGTTTTGTGGTGATGTTGAAACGGCGTTTCATGTGGTCTTCTTTTGTACCTCCTTGGAGGGGGTGAGATCATGGATGGGTGGGGTTATCAGAGCTGTTGGGGGGGGGGGTCGTTTGCCGCTTTTAAGGGCTTTACTACTAGATGTAAGGGGAGGGCCTAGGGATGTTGGAAGGGCTATAATGTATATCATAGTGGATTATCTGGACATTTCATGGGGAATGAGGGGTTTAAGGGGTGATATGAGGATAAAAGCGTTGGCGGCTAGATTCTATAGGACGAAGTGTAGGAATATGCTGGTTTATGGGGCGCCTGGGAAAAAATTTCCCCGGAAGGTTATAGGAACCTACTGGGGGTTTCCCCTTTGGGGCGGGGGTCCCTGAGGATGGACAAAGGAGTGGTCTCCTTAGGGGGGGATGTAAAGGGGGGGGGGTTTTTCTGGTTTTCTCTGGAACTGATGTAGTGTTTTAAGAGGAAGGTAGTGAGAATTAGGTATGGTTTGGTTACGCCATGTTTCACGAGAATGTTTGTCATAGTGAATATAAGTGTGGTTTTCTAGGATTACATTTCTAAGCCTGATGGTTATGTTCACTGGGTTTAAAATTTCCTTGAAAGCCAGGATACCGACCCCTTAGGATCTCGTTTTTAAGAAATTAGATTGGCACGTTTGGTATCAACACAACATTTTCTGAGATACGGGGTCAGTTCTTTTGGGACTGGCAAATTACACCAGCCTTATCCTTATTACTTCTCTAGTCTTATGTTTAACTTTTATTGTCAGATGAAGGTTCTATGTGAAAAAAATTAAGTGTATGTATAGGTTTTGGGTCTAACCATGTTTTTATGGGGGTTAAACCAACAAAGTCTTGTGGACAAGATTTTCGGTTTATATACATATGTGGGGAGGTATAATTATGTATAGGGTTTGGTTATAAAACCCTTTAATGTGCCGAGGTTTGTTAAAATACTTGTTTTGGATTCTTTTATTATTGTATTTTACATGCATGCTGTTCTTTTTTCTGTATCAGCATTATTGTATTAGAGGGTTAACATATTAATAATAGAAAAATACTGTTTCCTCTATGGTTATGTGTAAGGAATCATAGGGTTCCTTCCGGGTTCCTATTGTTAGGATCTAATGTACCATAACTTAACCAATAATCTGTACCCTGTCATAGCGGGTATGTTAGGGTTTTGTTTTGTTTTGTAGTGGTTATGGTAGTTTTGGTTCATATTGTGATGTTGTACATTTGTATGATTTTTTGTTGTTTTAGGACATGTAGGTATTCATTTTAATTGTTAACTATGTAAAGTTTCTTTTTGGTGTGTTTTCTTTGGGTACAATGGCTTGGCGGCAACTATTAATGACTGATAAACTTTAGTGAGGATTGTCTTAGCGTGTATTGTTTTGCTATAACAAGATGTTATAATACTTGTTCCCGCCAGGAATAACCTGGTACTAGTAGAACAAAACAATGTTTTGTATTCCTGTACTTTATTATGCATCCTTTGTACTTTTGTAAGGTTTCTAATAAAAATATATAAAAAAAAAAAAATCTGGTTAACATTAATATTTGATATTATATTGGTGGTGTATATTCTTCTACTTATTACAGTGTATGTGTATAGGAATGTAATGTTTCATATCTGTTTTAGTCTGTTAATTTATGTTTTGTGTCTTGTTCATGCACTACCAACTCTTAGGTAAATACTCATTAAGGTTTTGATGAGGTCAGGGTATGACCATTCATTAGGATAATTAATGTATGTTATTTAGAACGGGGACTGTACATACGAGGGGGGGGGGGTAGAAGTGTCAGCTGTGTCTGCACTGGCAATAATGATTATTATAAAAGGAGGGTTTGTAGGTTATGTATATGGTTGTGGGTTATGTATATGGTTGTAGGTTATGTATATAGTTGTGGGTTATGTATATGGTTGTGGGTTATGTATATGGTTGTGGGTTATGTATATGGTTGTAATATGGCCATGATCTATGGTATTCTTAAAATGTACCGGGATTGTGTACTAGAGGTTTTGTAAAGTCTAGTATGGTTTTTAATTTTATACTCTTATACATTATTGTATTTGCTCTGTTTTAAATAAAAATATAAAAAAAAAACTCCATTTAGTCAGATGATCGCGTCTCTAGCTCTTGTTTTCATCCGAGAAACTTTTAATTAATTTTTGTTGTGTGTGTGTACATTTATGACCTTGTACATGTTTTGCAATTACAAAAGACGAGTAACAAAAGAAATATTAAATTTTTTTACATTTCTCGTGGAGGTGAACAGTTAGATTAAGAACTGGTCCGTCATTTACACACAATACAATGTTCACACATACGCTTATTGTGCTACATAATTGTATATGTTTTATATATATATATATATATATAATATAAAATAATATATATATATATATATATATATATATTTTATATATATATATATATGTATATAAAATTATATAATATATATATTTTATATAATAATATTATTTTATAATATATATATATTATATATATATATATTATAGATACTGTCACATAAGTAGGATTAAAACTTTCATTGAATAACGATATCTGGGTGTCTTGGTGGACCTCATAGCTGTTTTGGTGGAGGGTGTAATTACAGGACAACCCGTTTCTCTGTCTTTTATAATTCCTCCACCTGGAAAGTCTCGACCGTAGTTGGAAAAGACATTTCCAATGCAGCAAAGTCGTCTGGGACCTCCGAGAAGTGGGGAAGGCAAGACAAACCAATAAACAAGGACGACTTCCGGCACAAGATTTTGGGGGGGATGGTGGAAATTAGAGGTGGGAACTGAGAGGACGGGTAACCCTTTTTTATTGATG
>NW_026475274.1:0-10649 GCF_026875155.1 Cherax quadricarinatus
GCTACTAGGCCCTCTCTCTCCCCGCCCATGAGCTTATCAAACCCGTCTTAAAACGGTACGTTCCTGCCCCCACTACGTCATTTTCTAGGCATTCCCCCTTTTTAACAACTCTAGACTGAAGAAAATACTTCCTACTATCTCCTGACTCTTTTGTGCTTAAACTTCCAATTGTGGCCTCTTGTTTCTGTGTCCCCTCCCGGAACACCTGTCTTTGTCCACCTTGTCTATTCCCCCGCAGTATTTTATATGTCGTTATCATGTCTCCCCTGACCCTCCTGTCCTCCAGTGTGGTCAGGCCGATTTCCCTTAATCTTTCCTCATAGGACATTCCCCTTAGCTCTGGAACAAACCTTTGGGTCGCAAACCTTTGTACTTTCTCTAGTTTCTTGACGTGCTTTATCAAGTGCGGGTTCCAAACAGGTGCTGCATACTCCAGTATGGGCCTGACAACACGGGGGTACATTGTCTTGAATGATTCCTTACTAAGGTATCGAATGCTGTTCTCAGGTTTGCCAGGCCCCCATATGCTGCAGCAGTTATCTGATTAAAGTGTGCTTTCGGAGACATGCTCGGTGTTATACCCACCCCAAGATCTTCTCCTTGAGTGAGGTTTGCAGTCTTTGGCCACCTAGCCTATACTTCTGGGGGTCTTCTGTGCCCCTCCCCCATCTTCATGACTTTGCATTTGGGCAGGATAAATTCGAGAAGCCATTTGCTGGACCGGGTGTCCAGTCCTGTCCAGGTCTCTTTGAAGTCCTGCCTGGTCCTCATCAGATTTAATTCTCCTCTTTTAACTTCACATCATCTGCAAACAGGGACACTTCTGATCAAACCCCTTTTCCGTCATGTCGTTCACATATACCAAAAATAGCACTGGTCCTAGGACCGACCCTGTGGGACCCCGCTCGTCACAGGTGCCCACTGTGATACATCATTACGTACCAATGACTAGTTGTTGCCTCCCTGTCAGGTATTCTCGACCCCATTGCAGTGCCCTTCCTGTTTTATGCGCCTGATGCTCTAGCTTCTGCACAATCTCTTGTGAGGAACTGTGTCAAAGGCCTTCTTGCAGTTCAGAAGATGCAATAAACCCACCCCTCTCTCCTTGTTTTACTTTGTTTTTTTTATCATAAAAACTCCAGAAGGTTTGTGACACAGATTTGCCTTCCGTGAATCCGGCTGGTTGGCATTTATACTCCTTTTTCCGTTCCGGGTGCTCCACCACTCCCTCCTGATAATCTTCTCCATAATTTTGGCATACTATACACGTCAATGACACAGGTCTATATTTATTTGCCTCTTTTCTGTCTCCTTTTTTAAAAAGGGGAACTGCATTTTGCCGTCTTCCATCCCTCAGGTAGTTGCCCAGTTTCCAGGAATGTGTTGAAGATTGTGGTAAGTGGCACACACAACATATTGCTCCCTCTCTAAGGACCCAGGGGGGATTTGTCTGGTCCCATTGCCTTTGAGGTATCGATGTCCCTTAGCAGTTTCTTCACCTCCTCCTCATCTGTATGTATGTCGTCCAACACTTGTTGGTGTATTCCTTGCGGTGTCCCCATCTGGTCTGTCCCCCCAGAGTCCTTCCTGTCTCTACTGTAAATACTTCCTTAAATCTCGTGTTGACTCCTCACTTACCTCTTGATCGTTTCTTGTGATTCTCCACCTTCTTTCCTCAGCCTTATCCCCTGGTCCTTGACTGTTGTCTTCCTCCTAATGTGGCTATACAGCAGTTTCGGGTCAGATTTGACTTTCGATGCTATGTCGTTTTCATACTGTCGCTGGGCCTCCCTCCTTATCTGTGCATACTCGGTTTTTGGCTCTTCTACTAATCTCCTTGTTTTCCTGGGGCCTATCCTCCTGTACCTTTTCCATTCTCTGTTGCACTTAGTTTTTGCCTCCCTACACCTTCGGTAAACCAAGGACTCGTTTTGGTCTTCCTATTATTTCCGTTTCCCCCTTTGGGAAACAAAACTTTCCTCTGCCTCCTTGCACTTTGTTGCCACATATTCCATCATCTCGTTTACTGATTTCCTACCATTTCTCTGTCCACTTAACCTCCTGCAGAAGTTTCTCAACCTGTGTAATCCCCCCTTTTATAGTTTGGCCTTTCCCCTTCAGTTCCTGTTACCTTCTCCACTTGTAACTCTACTATATAGTCAAAACTCAGAACCACATGATCGCTAGCTCCAAGGGGCCTCTCATAAGTGATGTCCTCAATTTCCCGAACTGCTCAGGTGAAACACAAGATCCAGTCTTGCTGGCTCATCCTCCCCTCTCTCTCTGGGTTTTGCCCTGACATGTTGATGCATGAGGTTTTCAAGTACCACATCCATCATCTTGGCTCTTTCCCTGTTTCGGGACCCCCATGTGGCTCCAGGTTTTCCCAGTCGATCCCCGTGGTTGAAATCGCCCATTACCAGTAACTTTGCTCTGCTCGAGTGAGCTCTTCTTGCCACCTCAGCAGTGTGTCCCCAACACCTGTTGTTTTACTTCGTACCCTCTCTTGGGGCCCCCTGCAGTTCTGTGGTGGGTTATACATCACTCCAATGAATACTTTATGGGTTCTCCGGACTGAATTGTACCTACAATGTAGTCCTCTTTCTCCAATCATGTCCATGCCTTCCATTTTCCCCAAATCCCCATCGGTGTTTTTTTGAGCAGTGCAACCCCTCCTCCCCTCTACTCCTTCTATCTTCCTCCAGGATCTGATATCCTGTTGGGAAGATTGTGTCTGTTTTTTGTCTCAGCGAGTTTTTTTTCTGTGACTGCTATGATGTCCCGGGGATTTTTCGCTGATTCTTTCATTCCCTCCTCATGTTTATTCATTATTCCATCCGCGTTTGTTACCAAACCTTTAGATTTTTTTTCTATCATTGTGGTCATGCAAGAATATTGGGGTTGGGGGAGCGAGAGCCTTGGTGGGGGCCTATATGGGGCTGTGGTGTAGGTGGGGTTTGTGTTGATGGGGGGGGGTCAGAATGCCCATAAGGGACAGCTGTTGGGGTGAGGTTTTGTGATATGGGATTGGTGGAAGAGGGAACAGTAGGGGGGTTTAGTATAGGTTGCTCAGTTGCGTTGGGAATGTCGCGGGTGAGTCTTTTGGTGGGAGATTCTGTGGGGTGTGTTTGCCCTTCCTCCTGTGTCTGGGTCCTGCCATTTTCATTGCTTCTCGTTCCTCCTTGCGTCTCTGTACCCTTTTTTTTCCCAGTGTAGTTCTTTCTTCTTGGGGTTCTGTCGCGGTCGAGGTATACTCTCTGGGTACCCCTCTTTGTCCCTCAGTCTTCCCTTTCTCTTGCAGAATCCTGGTTCGAACTGTTTCTTTCCTTGAAATTTTACTCTGACAGGCCGTATCCTTCCACTTGCAAACCACCCAATTCTCTGAAAATTTGCCCACCTGGGTCATATTGCCCTCCCCTATTGTTTTCTGATGCCTTCAATCATTTTTTCTCCTCCTTTTTTATTTCTTCAAAGTTGGCCCCCTTGGCTTCTTGGAGCCCGTACACAAAAAACTGACCTCGCCCTTTCCTCCTCCCACTGAGTCTCCATCTGCGTCCTCTTGAGGCATTTTATTTCCTTCCATTGACATGTTCTTGCCTTCATCCCTGTCATATCTGAAACTTCTATTCTCAGTGGACTGTCTTTCCTGACCAGCTGTCCCTTGCTACTGCAGTTGGTTGTTAGAATCTCTGCATATAGCAACCTTCATTGTTTCGGACCTGTCGTTTGATCTTAGTGTGCCGTCGTCTTTCCCTGGCCCCACGTGGGTCTGATGGGGCCTTCATGCTCGGCATGCTCCGTTGTTGCTTACCATCCCCTTGTCTGCGCCTGACTTGAATTTCCTGATGTCACACCTGAATTGTCATTTGTCCTCTCTAATCTGTTTCAGGCTTTGCATTTTTCCCTTTCCCAAAGCACTGTATCCAGCTTCTGCTGCTAAGCCTGTACTTCCCCTTCCTGCACTTCTTCAGCTATCCCTCCTCCATTTTCTTACCAAGCTCACTATCTTCCTTCCCCACCTCTTCCTCCCTTTTTTTTGGAGCTCTAGCTCCACCCTTTCCTCCCTGGTTCGTCCACCAGATCTCTGGGTTTCCGTGTGGTGTTGTTGTGGTGTGTGGGTGTGTGTGTGTGGGGTGTGTGTGTGTGTGGTGTGTGGTCGTGCCGAATAGGTAAAACCTGCTATTTTCGCTTTCATAGGGGACCCTCTTCTTGCCGAATATAAGAAAAATATTGTTATAGGCCGATTGGGTACCGTCCAATCGCTACTGTTACACGGTGCTTTATTCATCTTCACTGTATTATCTTCCTCCTCACTGCACTATCTTCCTCACAGACCTGTGCAATCTTCCTCATAATCCAGTGTTATCTTCCCATCAGACCTCTGTTATCCCTTTCCCGATGACCGTGTTATCTTCATTCACCTGTGTTTTAATCGTCCTCATGACCTGTGTTATCCTCATAACCTGTGCTATTGTCCTCATGAACCTGTGTTATCGTCCTCATGACCTGTGTTATCTTCCCCATAACCTGTGCTATCGTCCTCATGACCTGTGTTTATCTTCCTCAGACCTGTGTTATCGTCCTCATGACCTGTGTTATCTTTCCCCATAACCTGTGTATCGTCCTCATGACCTGTGTTATCGTCCTCATGACTGTGTTATCGTCCTCATGACCTGTGTTATCGTCCTCATGACCTGTGTTATCGTCCTCATGACCTGTGTTATCGTCCTCATGACCGTGTTAAACTTCCTCAAACCTGTGTTTTCGTCCTCATGACCTGTGTTTATCGTCCCCCATGACCTTGTTTATTCTTCCCTCATAACCTGTGCTATCGTCCTCATGACCTGTGTTATCTTCCTCATGACCTGTGTTAACTTCCTCATGACCCGTGTTGTCTTTCCCCAAGACCTGTACTTCATCCTCATAACCTTGCTATCGTCCTCATGACCTGTTATCGTCCTCATGACCTGTGTTACTTCCTCATAACCTGTGCTATCGTCCTCATGACCTGTGTTATCTTCCTCATGACCTGTGTTATCGTCCTCATGACCTGTGTTATCTTCCTCATAACCTGTGTTTCGTCCTCATGACCTGTGTTATCGTCCTCATGACCTGTGTTATCGTCCTCATGACCTGTGTTATCTTTCCCCATGACCTTGTGTTATCGTCCTCATGACCTGTGTTATCCGTCCTCATGACCTGTGTTATTTGTCCTCATGACCTGGTGTTATCTTTCCTCATGACCTGTGTTATCTTCCTCATGACCTATGTTTTCCTTCCTCATAAACCCGTGCTATCGTCCTCATGACCTGTGTTAATCTTCCTCATGACCTTGTTATCGTCCTCATGACCCGTGTTACTTCCTCATACCTGTGCTATCGTCCTCATGACCTGTGTTATCGTCCCATGACCTGTTTTCTCTTCCTCAATGACCTGTGTTAATCTTCCTCATGACCTATGTTATCTTCCTCATAAACCTGTTTTTATCGTCCTCATGACCCGTTTTTCTTCCCCATGACCTGTGTTATCGTCCTCATGACCTGTGTTTCTTCCTCATGACCCGTGTTATGGTCCTCATGACCTGCTTATCGCCCCCATACCTGTTTAAATTTGCCCTTGACCTGTTTATCGTCCTCATGACCTGTTTATCGTCCTCATAACCTGTGTTATCTTCCTCAGACCTGGTTACGTCCTCATGACCTTGAAACCTCCAAAGTTTCCTTTTTCTTAACACTAATCTTCTCTCCAGAACTTCATGGAAAGTTTGGAGTTTATTTTTTTTCTTTTTTTGGGCATTAAGAAATTCTAATTTGAGAAAGTAGTGTGAAACTAAGTTTGCATCGAGGAACTGTGTTGAAACTTTTTTTTTTTTTTTTTAGTTTTTTTTGTAACGAAATTTTTTTTTGTGAAAAAGTGGGGAAGTGGTCTTGGATCCTGTTTCACTTAATTTTTTTTAGCTTTTTTTGTGTAGCGAGAGCGGGTTTTAATTCTTAGGTTTTATGCTGTAGTCTCTTATTGTAGTCTAACTCTTAGTCTTCTCTCTGCTGTAGTTTTAAATTTGGTAGAAGACAGTCTTCATCTTAGCTCATTTTGGACGTAATTATAATATTTAAGGCGAAGTCTTTAATCCTTTATCGTTTAATCAGTTGTATTCTGATTATTTTATAACTTTAAAATCAATGTATTCATTTATTTTTTTAAGAATAAAAAGGAAAATGGGAAGGCTTACCGTAGTTGATTTTCTCAGTCGTCGAGCTGCAAAATTTTTCGCTTCCAGTCAATTCATGCAGAATTCACTCAGTCTGTATTTTAAACTTTCAAAGATTGCCAAATAAAAAAGTTTATAATATTTTTTTTGAGTGGTATCTCACTATTCTGGAACAATAACGATTGTTACATCTACATAAAATTTATAGAAGTTACAGTTTGCATTATTATATACAGGGTTGAAGATACAGACAAATTCCCATGAATGAGACACATTATTATTTTTATAATGAGACACTTGAGGAACATTGGTGTATCATAATTGTTGAAACATTTGCCAGCCAGTATTTTTTCTCAATCCAATACAGAAACGACCGTTGGAACATGAGTAGGAGTTTGAGGTAATCAGTCCCTTAGTCGAAGATGATGTGTTCAGTCCATCAATCTTTATTGGGAAACGTTTCTCAAACCATGTCAGTGAATGAAGACTGAACACAAAACGAACGCCAGGCGGGGAGAGGAGGGTGTTTTTCAGTACCGGTAGAACCGTGATTGTAGAAGGATGGAAATTTATGTTTAATATATTTGTGAAAATTTTTGGTTTAGTTTAAGCCCATTGGTTATTCATTAATTTTGTGAGTACTCTCATGATATTCCTGTATGTGGGGGGGCCTGTTTAAATTTTGGAGAGTACAGTTGAAATGTTTTTTACCTGCTGGGTACAAGCCGGCTGAAGGATTGGGGGGGGGGGTGTCACGGAGCTCTTTCTGTTGACATGGTAATATAACTAGTAGCAGTGTACCTAGTGATTTGTAGATGAATGGTTCAAGAACCTACACGTTCATAAGTTAGACACATGTGCAACTCTTGGATATCTTATTGAGGAAACGTTTTGCCACACAGTGCTTCATCAGTCCATACAAAGGAGAATCGCGAAGAACAGGAGGACAATGTGGTAATCAATCCCTCAAACAGAGTCGATGTGGTCAGTCCACAATCTTGAATAAATACAACATATGTGCCGAGAAGTTAGCTTATATACCGTAGGCAGGAGAGGTGCAGCAGACGTGGTTGTCACATTTGTTCAATGTGGGGAAATAGGTCGTGCCCAAGGGTTTGCAAGCGAAGACTTCTCAAATATTAAGATCCCAAGAAGTTGCAGGGGTCTTTACAGGATAGTAGATGAATCATTCAGAGAACCGACACGTTCATAAATTAGACACAAGTGCAACTCTTGGGTATCTTATTGAGAAAAAGTTTCGCCACACAGTGGCTTTTCGGCACATATGCTGTATTCTATTCAAGATTGATGGGGCTGACCAATCGACTCAAGGTTGAGGGACTGATTACCTCATTGTTCTCCTGTTCATCACGATTCTCCTTTGTATGGACTGATGAAGCCAAATGTGGCGAAACTTTTCCCAATAAAGATACCCAAGAGTTGCACATGGTGTCTAATTTAACACTTAGTGAGCTGTTGTATGAGTAGATTTTGGTTTTGTATGTATATAAAAGTTAAAATTAATTAAAGTCTATATTTTTATAAAAGTAAATTTACCCTCCTGATAGTTAATACAAGTACTGACCATTATTTAACGCTTTGTGAAGAACACCAGCTAGTCCTAGATTGGCGTATTTTTCATTTTTTTTAATTGCCCTGGACAAGGGCTTATACCCCTACAGCCAGCATATGTTTTTACTTAGAATAATAAATTGATTTGGGCACTAGATGACGAAAATGTTTCCCTATTAAAAATTACACAAAAGTTCATGTGTCTAATTTATTAACTACTCGCTTTTTACTAAACTATGTTCAATAATTATATTTTGTCTCACCAACAACATCTGTCATTTCGATACAGGGAATTCTTCAGTGCTTGCCTAGCCTATAGTCACTAATCTTCCTTCCCTTAGTGGCAGTTGTTTCAACCGGTGATCCATCTCCAACTGTTTCCCTCACTTGTCTCCAGAACGTAGCACCTTTCCCACCCATATTCTTGTTCACATCTTCTCCAGACTGAGGGACTAATTACCTCAAGCTCATCTTCCCACTGTTCTTCTCTTTATTGGATGATGAAGGCCGTGCTGGAGAAACGTTTTTCACACAATTAAGGATACCAAAGTGTTTCACAAATCACTTATTCATCAGTTAATTTTTGACCCTACTCATGGGGGTAAGTCTATAACACAGCCCCCCAGACAAGTATTATTGTCGTGGGTCTCTCTCTACCGAAAAACAACAAAATGAGTGTCACATTTATTAAGATGCAGATAATTGATAATTTACAAATAGACATTTTTTTTTGAAAAATGAAACTCAACAAATTTTCAAATTTATATTGCTCTTCACAACAAAAAATATCTTCTGATAAGATTATGAACAGGTTAATTTTTTCAATAAAGAAAATCCTCACAATAATTTCTAAATTTAAACCCTTCTTGGAAAGTTCTGGCATGAAGATTTTTTGCTTCTGTAGTCAATGGTTGTTAGGTAAGACACATATGCAACAGTTAGGTATCTTTATTGTGAAACGTTTCGCCTACACAGTAGGCTTCTTCAGTCAAGTACAGGAAAGGTTGATAGAAGCAGAAGATACTTGAAGAACGATGTAACAGACCATTCACCCTTAAAGTTTTTTTAGGTGTCAGCCTCAGTCTGAGAAAACAAATTGTTCCCTAGTATGAAACAAAATTGTTTCATACTATGGTCGACAGGAATAATAATTGAATCTTTGTTTCTAAAAAGCAGTTTGTCAATAATATGAATATTTCCTTTAGTTTATATAAATTTAGATCCATATAATAATTAATAGAATTTTGGGAAAGAATTTATTATTACACTGGACAAATAAAGCTTTGGAGGCGAGTTTGCCAAAGGACCTAACAAAGTTGGCTCGCCGCGCGTCCACGTTGTTTATCCGTTTGTGGGTTCGATAGTGAGGTGCTGGCGACCCCTATATAGCTTCCTTTGGAATGCTTCCCTTTCATAGTTTCCTTGATAATGTGATAGTCCACGAAAGCGCTTGGAATTTCTCTATTCTTTCAGAGTGGTTTGTTTTTGCATAGAAAATATATATAGATATATATATATATATATATATATATATTATATATATATATAAATATATATATATATAATAATATATAAATATATATAATAATTTGGATTCAGACAAGAACATACATAAGAATTAAGCTCTACTCATAAAAGAAGCAAACAACTTTCAAAAATTGTTGACTAATGTAATTTAATGAAATGGTGATGGTGACAATGAAAAGCCTTATTATTTTCAGTGTTTGTATTATTGATTATGTTAGAGATTAAAACGAATATTATGTGATAAGGATGGAGTGACTAGAATAACGATAATATAATAATGATTACATTAACAATAATAGAAACAGTGATGTCATTGATATTACTTGAATTCTGAAATGATAGCGGAAATTATTAATAATGTTGACTAATATAATTATCTCAATGACCAAGAAGGAAATGAAAATTATGAAAGAGTGATATGAAAGTCAGCGAGTGAGTGTGACAGCGACACTGACGTTTCAGTAATAACAGTGACAGTAGCACCACTAGGAGAATATGGTGGCCATTATGCTGGAAAAGAGGAAGAATTTCCTTATCAATTCAAATGACAGTGGTATTTCACTGAAAGCAAATTAAGATTACTAGAAGATGTAGAGCCACATTAAAATTTTCCAGAAAACTTAAAGAATGAGAGGTTTGTGATCGGCATATGAAGAGTTGCAAGTCTTTGTACAATACAGTGTCTTCACACTGGAAGAGCTAAGCTGGTAGAATAAGGTAAGAATGAAGGCATCATATGCAGTATCAAAGATCACTAAATCAGGGGCCAAGCTAACTGCTAAGATTTTATTGAAATTGTTTAATAAACAAGCTAAAACTAAGCAAGTGAATTTAAAACACGAGCACGAGTCTACCTCCATAATAAGAATGATTACTACAGCAGAAATAATAATCAAAGATAAGTCCTAAAATAAAGAGGACGACTTCAGATAAAGAAACTCTTCAATTATCAAAAATTTGTCGACATGTATTTCGGTAGTTGTGCAGCTGAGAAATACGTCAACCCTTATAAACCCAACGCTTTGAAAATAATTTGGTTGTAGCTCAACAGTGAAGTTTTTTGTTCACAATTTTAATAAGCCTCAGTAGCTGCAGATCATTACTCTAGAAATCCAAAAACTTGTAGTTCACAGTTCTCAAATGCGCAGGTAGTTTAATTCAGCACCATCAAGATTTTGGTGAATGGGCTGTAATTTAATACCCAGAAGAGGCTATAGTGCTGTAGATGAACATTCTCTGTCAGTCCGGTATGTGTAGCTTAGTGCACTTCAGAGTCACAGGAGTTAACCGCCCCAGTACACTTAGAGGGGCGGGGTTTTATTGCTCACTATCTATGTTTAAA
>NW_026475277.1:0-10873 GCF_026875155.1 Cherax quadricarinatus
TAGGAGGAGTTTTTCATGAGGGGTTGCTTAGTAGGTGCACAGAAAATGATCTAATAGAGGAAGAGCATCGGGAGGACTTTTTGCCAGTGTTGAACAGGTAGATTGCGCGACTTCAATGTCATTGTAACTGCCTTCCATATAGTACCATTGAACCGCTCCACTTGACCTTGCCTTGAGGGTTGTAGCTTGTTGTTCTGCTGCAGGCAATACCTTTGCTAGACAAAAACTCCTGAAGTTCGTTACTCATAACGAGGATCCCCTGTCTGAATGGATATAAGCTGGCATACCAAAAATAGAGAACAACTGTGAAAGACAACTAATACAGTGAAGCAGTCATATTTGCACAGGGAATACAAAGGGAAACCTTGAATATTCATCTACTAGTTAAGGAAATACCTATTCTGATTTGTGCTTGGTAGAGGTCCTTTGAAATCTATATTCAGTCTCTCGAAAGGCTGGGTGGATTTTATGAGATGAGTCTTCTCTGGCTGATGAAAGTTTGGCTTGCACTCTGCACATACTCTGCATGCTCTGATCACTTGTCGCACATCTTCCACTGAGTAGGGCATGTTCTTTGATTTGACAAAATGGTACAGGCGTGTAACTCCTGGGTGACACAAAGCCTTGTGGAGAGCTGAGAGTGATTGTAAATCATGACATGCTGCTCCACAGTGGGACCTAGAGAATGCATCAGGTGAGATGTTCTCTTGACCTGGAGTTTACCTGGAGTTTACCTGGAGAGAGTTCCGGGGGTCAGCGCCCCCGCGGCCCGGTCTGAGACCAGGCCTCCTGGTGGATCAGAGCCTGATCAACCAGGCTGTTGCTGCTGGCTGCACGCAAACCAACATACGAGCTACAGCCCGGCTGATCCGGAACTGACTTTAGGTGCTTGTCCAGTGCCAGCTTGAAGACTGCCAGGGGTCTGTTGGTAATCCCCCTTATGTGTGCTGGGAGGCAGTTGAACAGTCTCGGGCCCCTGACACTTATTGTATGGTCTCATAATGCTAGTGACACCCCTGCTTTTCATTGGGAGGATGGTGCATCGTCTGCAAGTCTTTTGCTTTCGTAATGAGTGATTTTCGTGTGCAAGTTCGGTAACTAGTCCCTCTAGGATTTTCCAGGTGTATATAATCATGTATCTCTCCCTCCTGCGTTCCAGGGAATACAGGTTTAGGAACCTCAAGCGCTCCCAATAATTGAGGTGTTTTATCTCCGTTATGCGTGCCGTGAAAGTTCTCTGTACATTTTCTAGGTCGGCAATTTCACCTGCCTTGAAAGGTGCTGTTTGTGTGCAGCAATATCCAGCCTAGACAGAACAAATGACCTGAAAGTGTCATCATGGGCTTGGCCTCCCTAGTTTTGAAGGTTCTCATTATCCATCCTGCATTTTTCTAGCAGATGCGATTGATACAATGTTATGGTCCTTGAAGGTGAGATCCTCCGACATGATCACTCCCAGGTCTTTGACGTTGGTGTTTCGCTCTTTTGGGGCCAAAATTTTGTTTTTTTCTGTTGACGTTTTAATTTCCCATGTTTACCATATCTGAGAAATTGAAATTTCTCACGTTAAATTTCATATTTTTTTTCTGCAGCCCACTGAAAGATTTGTTGTTTTCTGCCGGGAGTTTTTGCAGTTTTCTGCAATGGAAGACACTGCCCATGCAGATTCGGGTCATCTGCAAAGAAACAGGGTGCTGGGGCTGACATCCTTGTCTTGCGGATATAAGTATGGGGAACAAGAGGGGAGCGAGTACTGTCCCTTTGGGGAACAGAGCTTTTCACCGAACTGCCTGGGGCTTTCTCTGTTGACGACTATCTCTGTGTTCTTTAGTGAGGAAGTTATAGATCCATCGACCGACTTTTCCTTTATTCCTTTAGCACGCTTTTTTGTCGCTTTTACGCCAGGGTCACACTTGCCCCGAAGGCTTTTGCAAAGTCTGTAAAATTTTACATCTCATTCTTTTTGCTTCTAGTCATTTAGGACTTTTTCGTGTGGTCCAATAGTTGAGACAGACAGGGGCGAACCCCGTTCTAAAACCCCTGTTCCCTGGGTTTTTGTAACTGATGGGTTTCTAGATGCGGGGGGATCTTTTTCTTAGGACCCTTTCAAAGATTTTTTTTGATATGGGATTTAGTGCTATTTGGGCCCGTAGTTCTTTTTTGTGCTTTTCTGCCCCCCTTTTTGGGGGGGGCTATTTTGTTGTTTTTTAAAAACGTAGGACGACCCCCGTGCCCCTGCTCCCTCTCCATAGGATGGAAAAGGCTCGTGATAGGGGCTTCTTGCAGTTCTTGATAACACAGAGTTCCATGAGTCTGGCCCTGGGGCAGAGTGCAGGGGATGTCATTTACGCCTGTTCAATCATTTGGGCGTCAGAAAAACATCGGATAGCTTGTGTTAACAATTTTGGGCTCCCATAAAAAATTCATTTTGATCTTCGACTCTCAGTCGGTTAGCGTTTGCTAAAAACAGTCATTTTGGACTTGGGTACTCATCATTTCCTTGCGCATCTGTGTAGGCCCATCTTTTTTAATGGGGGCCCAATAGGGACGTTGTTCTCGATTTTGATTTGGCAAGGAGAAAAATATTTTTGGGTTTCTTTCGTTTTCATTTAGGGCTTTTGTTCTTCCCGCGATTCCGATCCAAAAGGATTCTTTTAGCTTAATTCGATTTTGCTATTTCTCTGCCCATGTCTCCCGCGCATTTCAGATATATTGACCCTTTTAGCCGCCTTTTTATTTTTTTCCCGTCGCCTGTAAAGGGAGCCCCTGTCTCTTTCTATTTTACACACTCCTCCTTTTTCTTAGAGGAAAAGCCTTGTGCATACATCGATTCCACCGAGTTAACTTTTTCTAGGCTAATTTGGGGCTGTTTTGTTTTATATATTTCCCCACTTTTTCGTTAGGACTTGTTTACTTGGTCCCACTTTTATGGTTTTTGAAGTTAATTTGGTGAATCCCCTCGTGACTAGCTCATTTTGTGGGGGGTCCCCCAAACATTTCGGGGGAACCCAATTAGGGTTTTATTGAGTTATTTTTTTGATAGGGTGACATTTCTTATCAATCATCATTGTTGGAAAAGGGGTCATTTATTCTCCATCTAGTGGCCTCATTATTGCTGGTTTAAAAAATTGAATTTTGTGCAGAGATTTAAAAAGCTCTTTGGGAGTGTGAGTTTTCATCAGAGCGCCTCCTGGTTTATTTCTGCAACAATATTTTTTGCTATTTTCCTCCATTTTGGGTGCCTAAGTTGAAATCCCCCAGGGCAAGATTTGGGGTTTAGGACGGGAAAAGATTTTCCAGACGTGGTCAATTTTTAACAGCTGTTTGAATTGCTGGAAGTTGCATGGGAGGCTTGTAAACTCCAAATACTAGGTTTTGTTCTCGCCCTTTTCTGCTAAAAACTTCCACTACGTCATTTGGGGCAAAGCATTTCGTCAAACAAGTGACCTGCAATGTACAGGCCAACCCCCCCCTTTTCCCTGTTCACCTGTCAAATCTGATAGGTTGTAACCGGGACCAATTTCGTTGTCCAAAGTGATCCTTTATGGGGCCCTCAGTAAAACCGCGAACATTCCCCTTTCCCTCTGCAAGCAGTCCAGGGATAAAAAGGTATTTTGTTGTTTGTGCGGGCTTTTAGACCCTGTATATTTGCATAAAAGAATTTATGGGACGGGTGGTATTGTTGGTACGGGGGGGGTTTTTTTTTCCCGGCATTAGTATCGTACTTTTGGTTTGGAGTGGAGGCCTCGACTGGGGGTTCCACCCAGGAATGACGGGTTTTGGGGTGTACGTTTTCTGCCATTTCCTGCCATTTTTTTTTTTTCCTTTCCCTGGCACAAAAAAAACCCTCCTCTTGAGGGGCGTGGCTACCCATTTTTTTCCCATGGCCTGGATGTTTTGTATCTTTTTGCCCCCTTTAGAGGGTATGCCGGGAATTTAAGTTATAGCACAGTCTTTCCTTACTGAAGGGTACACATTTCAGGGTGAAAAAGCTTACAGGAAGGAGTTTTCATTTTTCCCGTTGTCATTGGGCATGAAAAATTTTCTAGGGGGGTCAAGTTGCATTCCCCTCTGTTTTTTTCCAGATTTCCCATGCCAGCAATACCAAGTGCATATATGTGCCGGGTTGGTTTCCGTTTGCCCTTTGGGTTCTGTGACTGTATTCCCCCGTTTGGGGCATGTTTCCCTGCTTTTCCATCCTCCCCCACCCAAAAATGGAGCCCCCACCATTGGGGGTTTTATCCTCACATTTCTATTGGAGTCCTCTTGTTTGCTATTTCCTGCAGTATTTCTAGTTTGCAATATTTGGGTTTTTTTCTTACTTTTTACTACACTTTTTTTTCCCCACTATGGGTCCTGTCCTCTATGAGGTATTTATATGTATTCCTTTCCCGCGTATAATTCCCGACTCCTGGACAAAATCTCCAGCTTTACCATTATGTCTCCCCGGACAGTACTCCACTTCACCATTACTTCCCCCCAGACAGCACCTCCATTCACCATTACGCTCCCAGGGCAGCCTACAGCCCCACATTTACGACTACCAGGGCATCACCTCCACCCTTTCAGTTTTTTACTACATGGCCCTTTTCAAAGGGGAGACCATTCAGCCCGACTTTTTATTTCCCCTCTGTTAGAAAGCTCCAGGTTTTCTATGAAACACTTTTATTTGCCCTTTTAATCCCTTGGATTTTGTCCACAGATTTTTCCCCATTGGGGATACCCAAAAACACTTCTCTGTTTTAATACTGCTTTAGCTAGTTCTGGATACTGCACAAGGACGTGACACCAATTTCCCAAAAATGAAATTTATCCATGTGAAGCCCGTTTGTTTGCTGCCACAGATACACAAGCTTTATAATGTGTGAATGGTTGATTTTCGCAATTCTACTAGCAACCTCTTGAATATTAATTAATAACCTTAAAGAACTCTAGCTATTTGTATTTTTGTTTCTAACCTTTTTTATATTTGGGCAGCTTACCGTCACGTTCCTGATTTTTTAAATTTTTTTTTATAAGGCCCTACAAACCCATCCGTTTTTTCAGTCGCTTTATTGTCCAACGAAACGTTTTAAACCAGTCCCGGTTCGGGCCAGTCAAGGGTTTGGACCCCGTCAAGGGTTTGGGCCCTCGATCTGCCTGATCATGGGTCAATTATTTTTAAAAAACTGGTGGTGATTTGAGCAAAAACCATGAAGGATCTACTGGAAATTATCTACCCGAGTAATATGTGATTTGACTGATACAAAAGTATAACTTGCGTGTTGAAGAGCCGGTGATATCTGGCAGCTCCTACAATGACGTACAGTCGACCTCTTTGTTTATCAATCGCTGTATCTGGCTTTTCTATTTTTGTTTTTTTCCATCTCCACCACAATAAATGCTATATTATCACTACAGATATCAAAGAATATCAAAGAATATCAGAATATCAAAGTCATAACACGATAGTTCCATCCTCCAGCGTAATATTTTGTCATTCTTTATCCTACTTTTGTGCTTTTTGTCGAACATGTACATCAAAGACCGTTGGCAGTCCTTATGGTGAAATGTCTACCAGTTAAATAATGCCTCCAGTGGCGAACTGCTTCTATGATGGCCTGGGTTTCCTTTTCTACAGCAGCGTAACATTTCTCTGATCCTTGAAAAGTTCTCGAAAAGAAGGCCTGGTCGTCCTCCTGAGACAAAGCCCTCCCGCAAGGCCAATGTCAGAGCATCCTTTTCCCAAACTTCAAAATGGTAGGATTCATCAATGGCTTGAACTACTGATTTTTTTCATTTTTTGTTTGAAGTATGAAAAGCGGCTTCTCTTCCTTTGTCAAAAAAAGGGGTAGCACCAATGGGCGGCCTTTTTTTTGAAAAGTTTTAGATCCATTGTGAGTAAAAAAAGCAAAGAGACCAAGATTTTCTTGGGAGTGATTTTTTTGTCTTAGGCTTTTGGAATTTTCCCGTAAAGGCCCGGTTAGTCGTTCGGGGCCCCGGGGAATTTTGGAACCCCCCTTCCACTAAAAAACCCAAAGGATGCTAACCTTTTAGTTAAAAAGTGCATTTTTCCTCTTTGTAACGGATTTTTTTTCTTCCTTGGGGTTTCCCAAAAAACTTACCCAAGGTTTGAAACATGTTCCTCCTGGGCTTGCCACAAAAGGGTTTAACATTACAAAATTCCCGCTTTAAGTTCCCATGATTGTCTTTCCTAAAATGAGTAAAATCCAAATTCGTTTGGGAAGCAGGCTCCCCCAATGGGTGACCCCAAAAAGGGGACTCGGGTTAAACTGATACAGGCCATCACTAGCCTGAAATGCTGATAGGGTTTTACCCTTAAATTCCTTATGGGGAAATTTGGGTTTAAAGGGGCACTTTTTAGTTTCAATTGCAAAACACATAGTACTGAGAAATTTTTTTGTTCACTGTATCATCAATTCGAGGTAGGGGGTTACCCATCAAATTGTAAATTTGTTGATTGTCCAGAAAAATTCGATAGCCAGTCCCCCGTTTCCTATAATCATCTTTAACAACAACAACCTTTTTGCCCCCCAAAGGGGAATTACTCTTTATAATACCCCCCCTTCAGCACCCCTCTGAGTTTTTTCCCCAATGAACATCCGATCCTCAAAGAATAGGGGCGTGACTTGTTTGATATGGGGAGGGGCAATCCGCGGTAAGATTTGAAAACAGCTTTGGGGGGTCTCCCCTTAAAGTCCCAATTCCACAGACAACAAGAGGAGGCAGTTCCCCTCCATATGTTAAGGTACCCCCTACCATGCAGCTTCTAAAAGGGCCGCCCAAAGGATAACATCAAGCACATTTTTGTGGCAGAATAGCAAAAATGAACATTTTTAATAATCCTTTCCATTAACCCGGAAAATTTTACCTTACAAAACCCAAAGGTCTGAATAGAGGGGAGATTTGATGCCAGGGAAAACGGAAACCTGATGAGTGAAAAAAGTAAAAGGAGGGGCTTTTAACTAATAAAGATTAAATAAAACCCTTTTCTGAGCTGCCACTAAAAATTAAGACCATCTACTTCTTTTTCCTTTGATAAAATATTTTCCCAACAACTCCTTTGACAGTAAATTTGGGAAGCCCAGAAGTCCGGGTTGCTAGTGTCGCTTTATCACGGGAATGTTGGAGGCACTAGCTCTTGTTATGGATTGCACGCCCAAACTTTAGCAAAGGACCTTTCTTGTGGCATTTACGGCACATTCTTCACGAGAAAGGGACACTTTGGACTGGATGCCCTTAAAAAACCCACAAAAAAAACCCAACACCGAACCCTTTGCTGCGGGCTGTCACTGAGGCGGGTTTCCACAGAAAACTTCATTTTTAAGAGTTTTGGGTCGGGAAATTTGAAAGCACTTACCCCACCAAAGAAAGGCTGAGGGGTTACTGTATACTTCAGAATTCTTCTGGGCTAAAACTAAGCTCTTCCCTTGGTAAAAGGCACGGCAAAAGGCCCGAGATTTTTTATTCCCCAAATTAAACGCGGGCCTTTATTATGTTATTGCAGGCCACTGATAAAAGCATCCCGATGGACCCCTTCACAATACTGAGCAGCTGTCACTGCTTGGGAAATGAAAAGTCCCCTTTAACCTAAAAAATTTTAGTGCTTGAAAATATTCCTTAAGGATTCATCAATCCCGCTGGGGGGGCGAGTTTTCAAGGCGATAGGGGTGCAAAGATTTCATTTGTAGGGTTTTAAAAACTAGACTTGGGGGGTTTTGATAGCATTGGTTTGTATTACACTCAGAAAAAGCCCCATATATCTTAGGGGACACCCAAAAATTTATGAGCAGACTTTGTTTATCTTTGACTGTTTTAGGAAAGGGGTCCCAAGAAGTTTTTTGGGAAAGTCTTTAAACCCCAATTTTCCATTTTCCCGAGCACCTTTTATAACTGGGGTCACCCGCTAGTTTTTCTCAGTTTCAATAAACGCTCCATGTTGTGAGTAGTCTAGAGCAGGGTCACCCCCAGGGGACCCCGGAATTTTATGTTCAATAAATTTTTGTGAAAAGAAACACAGGCCTTTTCCTAAAGGGTTTATTTAACATAGAATCTTCATATAAATTTGCAACAAAAAAAATAAAATGACTAGTACATCTAAAATGGCTTCTACAGGGATGGGATGTCCTTGCAAATTTAAGGTAAAAATTTTTTAACTAAAACCAAAATATTTAAAAAATCACCATTAAACTGCATCACTAATTTTTAGGGAAAAGGGAGAAAAAAGAAAACCCCACACCAATGTTGGCGCCCATACACAAAAACCCAAAATGTTGTTGTTTTTAAAAACCCCGAGAGGTGGTGGGAGTTTTTATCCTCTGGCCCCTCCCCAAAAGGAGCATATCACTACAAAGTTGTTTCCGAATTTTATTTGGCATAGGAGAAGAAATACTTTTGGGGTTTTTTTCGATTTCAAAAAATGGCTTTTTGGGGGTTTTTTCCCCCGATTCCGACTTTCCCAAAAGGGTTCTTTTAGCTTAATTCGATTTCCTTTCTATTTCTCTGACCATGTCTCCCTACCCATTTCCCGATATTTGACCCTTTTTCTTCTCGGGTTTTTTTCTTTTTCCCCTCGCCTTAAAAAGGGGCGCCCCGTCTTTTCTATTTTCATCTACCCTCCTTTTTCTTAGGGGGGAATAAGCCTTTTGCAAACATCGAGTGCCAAACCCAATTAAAACTGTTCTAGCATAAGTTGGGGTCCTTTTGTTTTCTTAGTATATCTTCCCAGCTTATAAACGGTTTTAAAAATTGGTTTTTCTTGGGCCCACTTTAGTTCTTATTATTGAAGTTTAATTTGGTTTAATGCTCCCTCAAGACTATTTTCAATTTTGTCGGGCCCGGGCTCCACGCATACATGTCCCGAACCCAATTATTTTTTGTGAACTGAGTTATTGTTTTTTTTATGGGGGACATTTCCCTTTTCAGATCATCATTGTTAGTGAAGAAGAAAGGGCTTTGTGTATTTTTCCAGTCTAGTAGGCTCTATTATTTCTGGTTTTAAAATTTAAATTTTTGCAGAGATTAAAAGCTTTGTGAGTGTGGTTTTTATCAGAGCTGGGCTCCTGGGGTTATTACTGCAAAAATATTATTTCTATATTTCCCCCATTTTTGGTGCCTTTAAATTGAAATCCCCCAAGAGCAAGATGTTGGGTGGGAAGCTGGAAAAATTTTCCAAAACAGTGGGCAATTTTTTTAAAAGCTGTTTTCCCGGAAAATTTCCCGGGAAAGTTTTTCATCCGGAGGGTTGTAGACAAACCCCAATGACTAGGTTTTGGTTCTCGACCTTTACTGCTAAAACTCCACTACATCATTTGAGGCATTAAACAGTTCTGTGCAAACAAGTGACTCTGCAATGTACAGGCCAACCCCCCCCCCTTTTGCCTGTTCACTCTGTCACATCTGTATAGGTTGTAACCTGGGATCCATATTTCGTTGTCCAAGTGATCCTTTATTGGGTCTTCAGTGAAAGCCCCCGAACATTGCCTTGCCTCTGCAAGCAGTCCAGGATGAAAGGTATTTGTTGTTTGTTGCTTGCTTTAGACCGTGTATATTTGCAAAGAAGAATGTTATCAGACTGGTGGTATTGTTGGTACTGGGGGGGGGGGGATTTTTTTTCCGGCATTAGTATCTGTATCTGTTGGTTTGGAGTGGAGGCCATCGACTGGGTTCCACTCCAGGAAGGGACGGATTTGGTGTACGATTTCTGCCATTTCCTGCCAGTTTTTTTTTTTCCTTCCTGGCACTAAAAAACCTCTCCCTCTTGAGTGGCTGTGTCTACCCAGGTTTTCCCATGGCCTGGATGTTTTGTATCTTTTTGTCCCCTTTAGATGGTATGCCTGGCAATTTAAGTTATAGCACAGTCTTTCCTGTACTGAGAGGTACACAGTCAGGGTGAAAAAGCTTACAGGAAGGAGTTTGCATTTTCCTGTTGTCATATGGGGATGGCATTTCTAGGGTGGTCATAGTTGCACGTCCCACTGTTTTTCAGCTTTCCCTGCCACAGATACCAAGTTGCATAGTATGTGCACAGGCTTGGTTCCGTTTGCCTTGGGTTTCTGTGACTGTATTCCCTGTTGGTGCATGTTTCCCGTCTTACTTCTTTCCTCCCTAGCACCAACAATGGAGCTCCCACCAGTTGTTCTTGGTAATATATCCCACTATTGCTAGTTGGGGTCCTCTTGTTTGCTATTTCCTGCGGTATTTCTAGTTTGCAATATTGGTTTTATCTTATCTTTGACTACACTTTTTTCCCTACTATGGCTCCTGTCCCCCATGAGGTCATTTATATGTATTCCTTCCTGCGTATAGTTCCCGACTACCTGGACAAAATCTTTCCCCTTTACCATTTCTGTCTCCCAGGACGCATCTCCAGCTTCACCATTACTGTTCTCCCAGGACAGCACCTCCAGCTTCACAATTGCTGTCTCCAGGACAGCACCTCCAGCTTCACCATTACTGTCTCCCAGGACAAACACCTCCAGCTTCACCATTACTGTCTCCCCGACAGCACCCATCAGCCCCACATTTACTGACTACCAGGACTTCATCTCCCGCCTTTCAGTTTCTGACTACAAAGGCCAGTAAACAAGGCAGTACCATTCAGCACAGACTTTTTATGTCCCCATCTGTTGTAGAAAGCTTCCAGGTTGTCTATGAAAGCAGCTTTGAATGTTTTTCCTCTTTTAATACCCTTGTGATTTTAGTCCACAGATTTATCTCATTTGGGGATACCCCAAAAACATTTCCCTGTTTTAACACTGCTTGTAGCTAGTTCTTGGATATCTGCACAATGGGCGTGACACCAATTTTCCCCACAAAGACAATTTTTTCCATGTGGAAGCCCTTTGTTTGACGACCACAGGTACACACAGCC
>NW_026475279.1:0-10876 GCF_026875155.1 Cherax quadricarinatus
TGTTTTGAGCTAAGTAAAATATCTTATTAATTTCTTCTTCTAGCTACTCTGGCCTATAGATACACAACACTCTCAAGAGTATTGGGAAAAGAATCACTCCTTTCCCTCATAGACTCACGATTTGATTGGAATAATTATGTGTGACGACACATTGGTTGACTTTATGTAAACCGTAAATTAAAAGTTTCTCTAAATACGATGGATTAAAACATCTAGAAAAGGTAGAGTGTTGCCTATTTAATGCTCTACTGTGAACTTAATGGAAGGTACCAGATCATTGAGTCAAGGTGGGAACTCATCCTATATTATGATCTCTTGGCCAAAAGCAAAGAACATCACCATGTATCTGAACCACCTAGCATTATTTTGAACAATATATTGAAGTGGATTAGTCTCATAGAATTCCAAATATGATTACTGAGTAAGGGGCTGAGGGGATTTCCCATGAGCATACCATGTTTCTGAGTGTAGTACAGTGGATCCCCGGTTAACGATATTTTTTTCACTCCAGAAGTATGTTCAGGTGCCAGTACTGACCGAATTTGTTCCCATAAGAAATATTGTGAAGTAGATTAGTCCATTTCAGACCCCCAAACATACACATACAAACGCACTTACATAAATACACTTACATAATTGGTCACATTCGGAGGTAATCGTTATGCGGGGGTCCACTATTTACCTTCAGACACGAACTTACTGTCCGTAACACAAAGTTTAATAAGTTGAGTAGTTATACTCGTGGGGTAGGACATAAGGGAGTTTTCCAGTTCCTCTTTAAGGTACGTAAATAAATTAGGGACAGGATTTAATTATGCATCCCATACCCATCCAGTGGGCGGTAGTCAGAGATTACAGAGGTACAAAATGGGTCCAGGGACTGGACCTCAGAGTTTTGATAGCTGAGCAAGTTACAAAGGTGATGAACCATTTACACGTCCACACTCTGTCACAGCTGTAATGAATTATTAATGCAAATATTAGCTTTATTTACCGTGAGCAAAGTCAGGGTATTTTTCCAGAATGGTCTGTAATATACCACTGTGGATAAAATACTGTGATATATCTCGAACATTTCTGAGTGAATTGTCTCTAAATTCACTAATTTTATCGCACTCCAGTATATAATGATGCAGGGTGTGACGCACTCCAGTATATAATGACGCAGGGTGTGACGCACTCCAGTATATAATGACGCAAGGTGTGACAATAGTCCATCTGGCAAAGTTTACATTTCGTTTGGTCTACATCTGGTGGTGGTGATTTAACCTGCCAAAGATACTTGTAACCCAGCCGGAGCCGGGCGGTAGTGACATCCAAGAGTCGGCTTATCTTGTTGGATGCACCATAGACATGTGGCTCCTCCTGCATGATGGAATGATGATAGATGGACTGACTGGTGTCAGTCTCCCTAAGTCTTAAGTCAATAAAATTCAATGAAGTTCTTTTCGTATTATTATTCTCAAACTGCTAACTGACAAGCAAGACTGTAATCTACTCTCTCTTTAAAAGCATAGAACTTAGCCAAATCATCAATTCTATCGTGCAAGTGAAGACCAATGCTGTGACATCACAAGATTGCTCAATATGCCATGGGATGTCGTGAGGATTTGTGACGTTAGACCAGCGTTCTCTGCGCCTATCCTGCATGTTTCTTCCAACAGGGAACGAGTCCTACCCGTCGGTATTATATATAACCAATAGTAGTAAGCCCGTTTAGGTACAGTTGCATAAGTGGAATGTATGGTTACAGGTACACAAGGTTAAGTGGCTGCAACATGGTGATTTCAATTAGCTTAGGGGATTTGATACCAACAGGGTTAGTCTGTTAGGTGATAAGGAGTCATCGGAATACTAAGGAACTTTCATGAATAACCAAGGAACAGTCATGATAATTGATACTGAAGAGATTCTTTTGAGCACTACGGAGAACATTCCAGAACTTTGCTGGATGTACGGTAGTTTAGCTTGACAATGAGCGCATTCGACTCTTTTACTAATTAGAGCATTTACATACAATTTCATTGTTTTGAATGTGTACTGTCCACTAGTGCAACGTAATCTTGTAAGTCACATGACTTGTTGATGGCTTTTATATGTAGCTTAAGGGTGGCTATTAAATTTCCTATTATTGTTTCTTGCTTTCTGTAAGCCTCAGAGGTCTTCTCCATCCTTCCTCACCCACGCCCAACCCTGGGTGAACTGAACACCGTACGCATCACTCTATCCACTGGACCACCATCCTTAAACACCAGGCGCCCAGCAGTACTGAGTGTGTTATCCCTGATGCAAGGACATTCGTGGTCATGGAGCCTCAGAGACTAATTTCAACCTCATCCTGACATTGCAGCAGGTGACGAACATTTAACCCTACAGGACGCTGTTGTGTATAAAGCCAATATGCCATTTCCACATGGCTCAGCAGGTTTTTTTTTAGCGGTTTAAGGCCACAACACTTAAAACAAATGTTCACAACACAAATAACCCGCACATAAAAGAGAGGAGCTTACGACGACGTTTCGGTCCGACTTGGACCATTGACCAAGTCCAGCACTTGGTGATGTTTCAGAGAGGCTTTTGTCTGAACTTACCAAATTTTCCAATGTGTGCCTGGCTGGCGGTGTCCGGAGGCCATTAAACCCCTCTTCTTTGGTACCTCACTATGTGTTCTCCGGAAAAAGGATTGAGGAATCAGGCCCATTGCAGTGGGCAAGACCCTTCGGCGCCTAGTCGCCAAGGCTGCAGTAACAATGGTGAGCCAATAGGCTGCTGCAGTGCTGGTGTTCAAGGCTGTGAAGCAGCTGCCGACGCAGCACGAGTATACATCAACAATATGTCAGATGAAAAAAGCCTTGATCAAACTGGAGTTTGCCAACGCATTCAACTTAGTTGGAAGGGATGTTGCTCTCCATGCAGTTTCTAGACCCCTCCCTTCCCTCTATCCCTTCATACAATCGTGTTATAGT
The DNA here is from genome assembly GCF_026875155.1 of Cherax quadricarinatus. NCBI lineage: Eukaryota > Metazoa > Arthropoda > Malacostraca > Decapoda > Parastacidae > Cherax > Cherax quadricarinatus. The sequence continues at coordinate 2,967 of NW_026475279.1, forward strand.
GTGACTTCTAAACTATTGTTTGGGGACCATGAAATTGACTTGTTTGAGGATGTGCAACAATGGTACACTCTCGCTCTTTTTCACTTCTGTTTGGTCATCAACGAAGTCACAGAAGCACTCTCCAGTGAGCTCAGTATCTGGTTCGTGGAACTACAGAAAAATTAAAGACATAGGAAAGAGCCTGGGCCTATCTTTAAACCCCACCAAAAGCGAAATAATTCTACCAATCAACAGATCACTGAGGATATTAGTGTTATTTTACGAGGAGCACGAACCATTGATCCAGCAAACAGCACTCTCCTTGGTGCTCCTCTTGGGCTCAGTGCCATAAATCTGATCCTAGAAAAGAAAGTCTCACACCTCAGGTCGATGGAAGGCAGGATAAAAGACACTGATACACACAATGCCTTCTACCTAGTCACCAGGTGTCTGTCCATCCCAAAACTTACCTACTTCCTGAGATGCTCCCCAGCCTTCAGCAGTCTGAAACTCAAGGAATGTGATTCCCTCCTAAAGACCGTGCTAGGGAGTGTATTGAATCTTTCTCTTGAAGATGGAAAGTGGTTGCAAGCCTCACTTCCAGTCAGGTTTGGGGAGTTGGGAGTACACAAATCCTCCCAGATTGCCCTACCGGCTTACCTATCCTCTTTCATCAAACAAGTTAATAAAAAAATTCTTTCGGACAACCTCAGTGACTCAGGAGGAATACAGAACCCTAGCTACACCATTATCCTAGCTACGCCATTACCGCCATTATCGCTGCTCCAGCACCAAAACCTAGTGCAGCACTGGCCTACAAATAGTCAAGCTGGGATGGCCCTATCGCTGAAAAGATGCTTGCCAACATGCTTACGACTGTAACATCAGACAAGGAGATTGCCCCTTTCAAAGCTGTGAGTGCACATAACTATGGGGACTTCCTCCACGTTCTCCGCGCCTCGACAATAAGACCCTCCGTACTGCAGTGGGACTCTGCCCCAATTCACACTGAATATACGAGTATTTGCGGCGATGCGCAAGCCGACCAATATGGTTTACATGGTCTTAACCCCTCCAAAGCCGAGAGCTGGCATGCACGATACAGTGAGGTTAACGGCATCATGAAGAGAAGCCTTGCTGCACCTGGATGCCCAGCCAAGACAGAGAGCCCCGATCACTAGCAGCCAACAATACTCACAACCCCGCTAACCGCCCCGACAGGATCACCATCTATCCTTGGAAGAATGACAAGCTATACCTGCGTGTTGACGTTGGCTGACACCTACATCCATCATAGTGTGGGGCGACAGGGAGGAGCTGCTGATCAGAGGAAGGAGTACAAGATCGGCAAGTACAGAGATATAAACCAACAATATCAATTTGTACCAGTGGGATCAGAGACCTTGGGATCATGAGGAAAAAACAGCACAGAGGGGAAATGCATGCTGCATGCTTGTCTCGCGTCCGGCTTCAGAGAAGCTGGAGGAAATTCACAATCTTTGATATATTGTACCAATGTATTGATGTTTGTGCTTTTTTGTCAGTGTATTCTGTCTATAAATAAAGTTCACATAGAATATAGAATATGGGGGTGGTAGACTAGAAAAATATTTAAACAGCTCCGGGGAGAACCTTGAGTTTTCCCCGAAGTACGTTTATTCTCGTCTCTGACGTTGAGGGTCCCAGTACAGTTCTAGAGGTGATACCTCCATATATATATATATATATATATATATATATATATATATATATATATATATATATATATATATATATAAAATATATATATATATATATATATATATATATATATAGAGAGAGAGAGAGAGAGAGAGAGAGAGAGAGAGGTACCACCTCTAGAACTGTCCTGGGGACCCTCATCCTCAGAGACAAGAATAAACTTGCTTCGGGGAAAAAACTCAAGGTTCTCCTAAAAACTGTTTGAGAATTTTCTCCTACCACCCCCTATATTTAATATATATTTTATTTAAAGACAAAATACATTGGCCAAACATTCACAAAAATACAGCAGAAAGTAAAACAACATAGGTAACTCAGAGCTACATCTCGAATACTTCGTCCAGCTCCCCTGCGGTGGGCCGCGTGCCCAGAATGCTGCAGGCATTTCCTCTGTGGAACGCAACACTGAGTCTCTGAAAGAGGAAGCTGGTCGCCCTGTGGTCCTTGGTTTCTATGATGAGCTTTTCACCCAGCTCTTTGAGGAACTTTAGGGAAGAAGTTATAGCCAAAGGTCTTCATATTGCCGATCTTCTGGGTCTTCCTGTGGCTGGCCTCCACCCCCTTCCATATATATATATATATATATATATTATATATATATATATATATATATATATATATATATATATATATTATATATATATATTTTTTTTGTCGTGGCGAATAGGCAGAACTTGCCATCTTGGCTTAAATAGCAACGCTCATCTTGCCATATAGGACAAGTGAAAATTTGTGTATGCAATAATTTCGCCAAAATCATTCTGAACCTAACGAAAAAAATATATTCACTGTGTTTGTTTAGTATTAAATTATTGTAAACAATCTAAAAAATATTTAATTGGGTTAGGCTAAAATAAATTGGGTCTTGTTATAATAAGGTTAGGTAAGTTTTTAAATTCCATTTGGTGCAAAATTATAAATTTTTACATCAACATTAATGAAAAAAATATATCTTTAAAGTATAAGAGAAAATTTTAGAAAGAACTTAATTTTAAACGAGTTCTTGCTAATTGACCAGTTTTACATATTCGGCACGACATATATATATATTATATAATATATATATATATTATATATTATATATATATAATATTATATATATATATATATATATTTTTATATATATATATATATTAATCAGTGAGGCAAGTATCCACTGGGAGTCTAGGGTAAGTAACCATGCTGGGAATAACGCAGTGAATGTTTAAAATGCTTGTTTATCCAGGAAATAACATTATCCCGAGGTGAATGACACATCAGTACCACCAGTCAGTATTCTCCCACCACCATACAATAATATACGAGTGGAGCGTAAAGAGGCCTCAGTTTACGCCTTTGATTAACTCTAAGGAACTTACTCGTCACATTTCACTTACTGCCAGTTGTAAGTACACATCAATATTTATTATGACGTGTAGGAATATGTTCAAGTATTGCCACAGAATATAACAATTTCCAGCACCACAACTGTGGAATGTTACACCAAAAACACAGACCACAAATATATTATATATAAATACAATATTTCTGGCAAATCATGGAACGGGTGGGGTTGGAACCTATCACAGGTGGGTCTTCAAACTCTTGACCATGATTCGAAACCCACCCGTTCCGTGGCTAGTTTGCAAACGTGTTATTACGATTTCGTGAGTTAGTATTTATGACTCTATAGTTTGTAAATCAATTTATTAGTGAAGGAGTTATTGTACGGATCAGCAGTGGGAGAAGTACAATGTGCAAGAACAGGTCGACAAGAACTGTGACGGTACTAAGTCCACAGGTGATCGAGGAAGTTGTGTGTGGGTTGCTGGGGTTAAACTCCTGGAGCCATTTCTTGGACCTGGCTTTAAGCCTAGCCAGATCTTATAGTCTTACGTGAAAGGAGGTAAAGCAGTTGGGACTGATCGGATTAAGACATAAATGCTAAAAGCAAGTGGATATGGAGACAAAAGAGAGTGCAAAAGCTATAGAGGAAACAAGCCTATTGAATATACCTGGTAAGATACATGGTAGAGTTTTAAGAATAAGACAGAGAACAAAATTACAGATGAACAAAGAATCTTTACGAAAGGAAGGGTTTGTGAACAATGACGTAAAGGAACCAGCTGATAAGGGTGGCTGTTGCACCGTGTGTGAATACAAAGTCATAAGAAAGCGTTAAGAGTTTTACGAGGTACTGAGGTCAGTTGGTGTGTAGGAGGAGATTATTTCTCAGTAAAGTAAGCTTGCGTGATGTCACTAGGTAAACTAAGTGATCATCCGGTCCCACCAGGGTCAACAGATCCTACTATGACCATTGTCTCTGTTCCCACAGGCGGAGACTAGGGTGTACAAAAGAATAAAACTTTGGGAGCCATTACAAGGGAAAGACATGGATTGAGAGATAGAAAAGTAGGTTTATTGACTCTTTAAGATAGCTGCCAGACCTGGACGGTCCAGTAGTGGAAAGTAAAGTGCCTGGACTGGTCCGATCACTGAGGGTCAAGCCTGGATGGTCCGTATCACTGAGGTGTCAGCCTGGATGGTCCCGATCACCTGTGGGTCAAGCCTGGACCGGTCCGAAGCACTGAGGTGTCAAGCCGGATGGTCCCGTGTCACCGACGGCGTAGGACTGGACGCGCCGTGTCCACCGAGGGCGTCAGGCCTGGACGTCCGTGTCCCGAGGCGTCAGGCCTGGACGGTCCGTGTCACCGAGGCGTCAGGCCTGGACGGTCCGTGTCACCGAGGCGCCAAGCCTGGACGGTCCGTGTCACCGAGGCGCCAAGCCTGGACGGTCCGTGTCACCGAGGCGCCAAGCCTGGACGGTCCGTGTCACCGAGGCGCCAAGCTTGGACGGTCCGTGTCACCGAGGCGCCAAGCTTGGACGGTCCGTGTCACCGAGGCGCCAAGCCTGGACGGTCCGTGTCACCGAGGCAGACGCGAAATTAAGAAAATTAATACAGAAAATTCAAAGTTCATTTGGAAAAATTTAACAAAATGAACAAAGTTCTCAGCACAAAAGTCAATTATTAATTCATCTCTGAACTTAGATGAACAAATTCCTAGCAGACATTACCAAATATTCCTAACTTATTACCAACTTAAATGTCAAAATTATCTAAGTAGTCGAGGCCAGTGCGTCACCCACTAGGCCGAGTGGGTTATGCACTGGCCTGGAGTTTTAGCATTCACCCGCCATGAGTTCAAACCTCACCCGTTCCGTGGTTTGTTTGCAATCGTGTTATTAAGATTTCATGAGTCATTCACTCTGGGGTCTACTTTACATGTCGCCTCGTTGTTGCAGAGCACCTCTCGGTCAAGCAAAGTCTCGTTGCAGAGCACCTCTGGGTCAAGCAAAGTCTTGTTGCAGAGCACCTCTGGGTCAAGCAAAGTCTCGTTGCAGAGCACCTCTGGGTCAAGCAAAGTCTTGTTGCAGAGCACCTCTGGGTCAAGCAAAGTCTCGTTGCAGAGTACCTCTAGGTCAAGCAAAGTCTCGTTGCAGAGTACCTCTAGGTCAAGCAAAGTCTCGTTGCAGAGTACCTCTGGGTCAAGCAAAGTCTCGTTGCAGAGTACCTCTAGGTCAAGCAAAGTCTCGTTGCAGAGCACCTCTGGGTCAAGCAAAGTCTCGTTGCAGAGCACCTCTGGGTCAAGCAAAGTCTCGTTGCAGAGTACCTATGGTCAAGCAAGCTCGTGCAGAGTACTCTGGTAAGCAAGTCTCGCTATGAGCACCTTTGGGTCAACGCAAAAGTCTCGTTGCATGAGACTCGAGTCAAGCAAAGCTCTTGCAGAGACTGCTATGGTCAAGCAAAGTCTCGTTGCAAGTACCTCTGGTGTAAGGCAAAGTCTCGCTGCAGAGCACCTCTGGGTCAAGCAAAGTCTCGTTGCAGAGCCTCTGGGTAAGCAAGTCTCGTTGCGGCCTCTGGGTCAAGCAAAGTATCGTTTGCAGAGACCTCTGGGTCAAGCAAAGTCTCGTTGCATGAGTCCTCTAGGTCAAGCAAAGTCTCGTGCAGAGCACTCCTTGCGGTCAAGCAAAGTCTCGTTGCAGAGCACCTCTGGTCAAGAAAGTCCTCGCTGCGTGACCTCTGGGTCAAGCAAAGTCTCGTTGCAGAGCACTTGGGTCAAGCAAAGTCCGCTGCAGAGACAACTTGGGGTCAAGCAAGTCTCGTTGCAGAGCACTCTGGGTCAAGCAAAGTTCGCTGAGAGACTCTGGGTAAGCAAAGTCTCGTTGCAGAGCACTCTGGGTCAGCAGGTCCATCATAATTCCTCACACTTCATACTAAGCGTCTGGCTTTTTAAGCCTTTTATCTAATACGCAATAAACGTCTCTTTTCTTAACTCGAAACAAAGCCGCAACTGCTTATGGACCGACTACGATTCACTCAGCTACGCTTCTGTGGAATTCTTCTGTAAACTTGTATTTGATGTCACATGGTGGCCATGCTAACCTCCCTATCGTGTATAGCAATACCTCATGTCTTAATCTTTTTTGAGCCATGGCTGAGTGGTTAAGTCACTGCCTTGAGTTTTAAGACTTCTTGCCGTGGGTTGTAACCCACCCGTTGCCTCCGTTCCGTGATTTATAAGGTAACCCTCACGCTGATCAGCGTATCACCACAACAACATCAAGCAGACGAGGGGTCGTAGCGCATGTGTAGTACTTGTCACACAAACATCACTGAGATGGAACTATACTGAAAGTGTCGTCCAGTGTGGCTGGAGGCAGCGGTTATCCTGGGTTGTTAACCCAGGTTAACCCAGGCAAGCCAGATAGTGTGGCTTATTCTATTTGGATAATTAATACTTCTTCCCCAGGGTGCGACCCACAACATTCGACTAACTCCCTGGTACCTATTTACTGCTAAGTAAGATTGTAAGGTTCAGCCTAGGATCAAGTCCTGATCCCATCGGTATGAGCCGAGTACTACCACTAAGCTGCTAGGCTCTGATTTTCCTGAATTCCTGAGCGTCGGAGAATGAATGTGGCTGACCTGACTACCTCCAGTGTCTGGCCAAAGCACTGATTTTCCTGTATTTCTGAGCGTCAGATGGGTGTGACTGGCCTCACTACCTCCAGTGCCTGGCCAAAGCACTGATTTTCTTGTATTGCTGAGCGTCAGTTGGGTGTGACTGGCCTCACTACCTCCAGTGTCTGGCCAAAGCACTGATTTTCCTGTATTTCTGAGCGTCAGATGGGTGTGATTGACCTGACTACCTCCAGTGTCTGGCCAAAGCACTGATTTTCCTGTATTTCTGAGCGTCAGATGGGTGTGATTGCCTGACTACTCCAGTGTCTGGCCAAAGCACTGATTTTCCTGTATTTCTGAGCGTCAGATGGGTGTGATTGGCCTCACCACCTCCAGTGCCTGGCTGAGGTTCTGATTTTCCTGAATTCTTTAGCGTCAGATAGACGTGGCTGGCCACACTAGTGTCTGGCTGCGTACCAAGGTCACATCCAACTAAGTTATGGTTGCATATTTTATGGCTAACACACCATGTTGATGTGTTTCCGTCTACATTTTTATATTATTATACTCACATAGACAGCCAAGCCACTAACAGTGTTGTACGTAAACATCATTCACACTAAACTCAGATTTATAATTCTAGTAAAAACGAGTTATTGTCAAGGTGTCCCGTAAGTCTGCGGAAACAGAGAGGTACGTTCGAGATTTGTAGTTCTAATTGAGAGAAGCTCGAGTGTTTAGTAAATTCTAACTGAGAGGACGTCCGAGTGTGTATTCTAATTTGTGAGACGTCGAGTGTGTATTCTATTGAGAGGACGTCGTGTGTAGTTCTAATGAGAGGACGTCGAGGTGTGAGTTCTATTGAGAGGACGTCGAGATGTGTTAGTTCTAATTGAGAGGACGTCGAGTTGTGTAGTTCTAATTGAGAGGACGTCGAGTTGTGTAGTACTAATTGAGAGGACGTCGAGGCGTGTAGTTCTATTTGAGAGGACGTCGAGGTGTGTAGTTCTAATTGAGAGGACGTCGAGATGTGTAGTTCTAATTGAGAGGACGTCGAGTTGTGTAGTTCTAATTGAGAGGACGTCGAGGTGTGTAGTTCTAATTGAGAGGACGTCGAGTTGTGTAGTTCTAATTGAGAGGACGTCGAGGTGTGTAGTTCTAATTAAGAGGACGTCGAGGTGTTTTAGTTCTAATTGCTGGCATAATTCCTTTTTCAACTTTGAAAAATGTGGGGTTAAACAATTAATT
>NW_026475281.1:0-10449 GCF_026875155.1 Cherax quadricarinatus
TTCCGACCATCCTATTTGTTCGTGTTTCGTGCATTACACAGCAGCCCGTATCCACTTGCATAGGTGGTATAGCTCTGTTCTTTATATCTCTCTCCTTCTCGGGCATTATCTATTCCGGATATTGCCTTTCTTGTTTCGTCATTACCACCACCGATTTGTTACTTGGTGATTTTAATGCCCACCATTTCCTCTGGGGGGGGTCTCACTGTGTTTTCCCGTGGCATTCATTAGAGGCTTTTTTGCCACCCACCCCCTCATGTTTTAAATACAGGTACTCACACCCATTTTGATCCTCCGACTCACACTCTCTCTTGCATCGATCTCCGTCTGCTCTTCCTCCGCCGCATTAGGACTTACTTGGTCTGTTTTTCCCGGACTTACATGACAGCGATCATTCCCAACATTCTTAACTTCCCCTTCATATTCACCACCTCTTCGCATCCACGCTGGCAATTTGATCAGGCAAATTGGAACCTTTACTCACACCTAACTGTTTTTAGAGAGGTTCCTTCTTCGTCATCCATCGATGAGCTTTTACACCTCTTCTCGTCCTCCATTTTAACCGCAGCTTCTCATTCTATACCCCAAACTTCGGGCAGGCTTCTCAGAAATGGTGCCTTGGTGGTCTCCTGTTTGTGCTCGTGCAGTACGTTTGAAACGCGCTGCATGGAGCAGGTACCGGTACAATAGAACCACAGAGAGACTTCTTGATTTTAAGCAGAAGCGTGCGATCGCTCGCCGCATCATCAGTGATGCTAAACGCACTTGCTGGCGAGATTATGTCTCCACCATCACCTCTGCTTCCTCTATGAGTGCAGTCTGGAAAAAAGTACGAAAACTGAGTGGTAAATATTCTCCTGACCCGGCTCCTGTTCTGCGGGTTGCCGGTGTTGATATAGCAAACCCACTAGATGTTGCCAATGAAATTGACAATCATCTGGTCCGTATTTCTCAGGGACTCCATCTATGCCCCTCATTTCTTTCCTCAAAGTCTGCCAGAGAGTTAGCACCCTTGGACTTTTCTTCTCTCAGAGAGAACAGTATAATGTGCCTTTTATACTTCAAGAACTGGAGGCAACACTCTCAGCTTGCCGATCCCTTGGCAGCTGGGCCCCCAGACATTCATATTCATATGCTACAACATTTACATCAGTCAGCCCTTGCAGGGCCTATTACGCCTTTACAATCTTATTTGGTCACAAGGAGTTTTTTCCACAGCTGTGGAAAACCGCCATTTTTCTCCCTTTCCGCAAAACCAGGCACTACGGGGCATGAAACCTCCCACTATCGTCCCATTGCTCTTACCAGTGCAGTTTGCAAAGTGATGGAACGCCTAGTAAATAGACGTTTAGTGTGGTATTTAGAGACACATAACAGTCTCTCCACTCGTCAATATGGCTTTCGTAAGGGACATTCTACCATAGACCCCTTACTACGCTTGGATACGTATGTTCGTAATGCCTTTGCAAATAACCACTCAGTTATTGCCATATTTTTTGACCTTGAGAAGGCATATGACACAACTTGGAGGTATAATATTTTAGCCCAAGCCCACTCCTTAGGCCTTCTTGGCAATCTTCCATCCTTCCTTAACCCTTTGACTGTTTCAGGGCCCTCTCTGAAACTGTCATTCTATGTCGCCAAATATTCGAAAAAAAAAAAATATTTTTTCTTATGAAAATGTTAGGAATATTTTTACTAGTGTTTTAAGCCTAAAAAAAAAGTTTTTGCCATCAGTACTTACCGAGATATAGAGCCGCAAAGTTTGCAGAAATTGACGTGCGTACGGCAACAGCGGCGACTGCCGCCCACCCGGTATTCTTTTATTTACTCTAATTCAAAGGTTTCTTGCATTTTTTTAATATTTTCTTTTCCAGGTAACTTATGTTGGCCTGTGAGACAATGTAAGGTGCATTGTTCAAATATACATCCAATATTTACAACACAATAGCAGAAACAAACTATTATCACTATTGTTTGGTATACACTTTGTTTACACAAACAACATACTAAACGTGTTTTGTTATATTGTTCCATAATATTTATAATGTACAGTCACTAACCACGTTCCTAGAAATTGCATGCAGCTTGTGGAACTCTTTGACAACATGGGTATATGCCAGGTGGCACTTCAACACTCCTCACACATTAAAAACGAGTGTCTCTGCGAGATGTTTTGTGGGCGTTTTGTGGGTATGCCATACATACATAACACTCCTTCTGGGCATTTTTCTTGGCAGTAGTAGGAAGGCTTTGTATGCGGTAGTGATCAAAGGCCCTCATACGAGATGACGTCTGTGGGCGGTGGTCTATTGCTGGAGTTGTCCTTTGTACTTTGCAATATTTGTCTGATTACTGGACAGCAAAAATTCCACCATATTTTGGTGTTTTGTTGGTTCTTCAACTTGTATATGTTATAAGCATTTAGCATAGAGATATCAACAAGATGGAAAAAAAGTTTGATATTACCACTTATAAATCTGCGTTCACAGTCTGCAAAACCCAATCTGCATTGTCCAATTTGTCCACTCTATGCGCTATTGAGGTTGTAGACCTGACAGCTGCAGGCTTAGAATGGGTTCATTGGTTCTCTTGTTGTCCTGCCACTGGGTTACCATTTCGTTTGTGGGAAATGATGTCAACAATGTGACATCACGTTGGTCATGCCACCGAAATGCCCTGATGTCATTGGCAACAAAGGCTTGCACCTCACCTCTGCGGTGCCCAGCGTCGAACCTTGGATATGTTTGCGATTAACCACGCACTGTGCCACCGTCTGTCAAGTTCACTCTCAGAAATCACTGAGTAAGGGGCTTGTGTACCAGTTTATCAGTAATAACATAAGCCCCTTACCAGTATATGGTTCCATCATTGTTCGAACCACATCCACCAGAGATTCCCAATAACTTATGGTATCTCTCAAAGTATTACTGCCAGTGTACACAATTAATATCTAAACAAGACCATTCTGCAATTCACACAGTAACAAATAGCTTTATACCACCAATGCGTTTCTCTTGCTTGGTATATATTGCTTGAATGAGGAGTCTTCCTTTGAATAAAATCAAGGACTCATCAATAACAAGCTTCCTGAAGGGATTAAAATCATGCAGCACCTTTTGTTTCAGGTACATAAAACACATTTCTGATCTTATATAACCTGTCGCTTCTGTCAGGCCAGGTTTTGTCTGAAAAGTGTTAACTTACGCAACAGTTATCAGGAAAACGATTGACACCGTTAATGTACTACTAAAACTGGTGTTGAAAATCAGGCGATCTGTTGTCCAGCATGTGGGACGTGTGCTTTTACACATGTGGAATAAGCATTATTGTGGCAAAAAACAGTGTACATCTCTGCCCAGTTTGCTCTCTTCCACTTGTGTAGCCGTGATTTTGAGTGAGAGTTGTATTTGCCATGGTGTAATCACTGTATGTATTGTTTCCATGACATGATGTCATTCAGGGGTTCATCGAAAAATACTCAAAGCAGTCCGTTCACTGGCATTGTTCCCAAGTGGACAAGATGGCTTTATTAACTTTGTGTTTCATCAAGTATGGGGACTGGGGAACAAATCGTCACGTCCTGCCAATCCCAGATGCGGTTGCTGGTGGGGTCTGGATATTGTACATGTTTGTGGCTGTGCAGGTTTGTGTGGTGCAGGTTGTGCAGTATGGGTAGGGTGAGGTGGTTGTTCTGCTGAGTCAGCCGCGTGGCTAGTAGCGTGGCCCGGTAGATGGGCCACATGGGCCGTTGCCACCCTCACTATCACCACCACTGCCCTCCTCCCTCACTGTCACAATTATACCCATCGTTACAATATCGTCTATCTTCTACTATCAGGTCGTGGTGTTGGGCCATGGATGTGCTCCCATAGTTTCTCCTTCCCTTGGACACATATTGAAACAATCCGAGACCGCATGTACGTCGTACATACTGGCGCTTCACTGGGGGGAATATTCACTCTCACTGTCATGAACTGCTTTCAATGACCTTGAAATCACCTATCAACTATCACTGCTTCATCAGGGTTGTGGTACACGACCAAATAGTTTCCTCTTTCGTCTGGTACAGGCAAAGTGAACGTGAAAAGCCGGCACAGCCACAGAGGTCGTAGGATTGTGGGTCATCTGGGTTTTCGGTCACTACGTTATCCTGGGCATTTTTTGGGCTAACACTCACTGTGAAAACCTTGAATTCACTGTTCACTGACACTTTCATCGCTGTTTAGTGCTATCACTTTGGGAACAAAAAGACCCCAATCCGCCGAGGAGTGAGGAACTTCTTACGGGAGGCATGGTGAAAATGGACTGACAAACATGGCGTTCCCACAATGCACACGCCTTGGTTCCAGATTTTTTTCACAGGGGTGACCACCGACCACTGAGACCCATTCTCTCCCGTTAGGCTACAGGCCTTTGGCGATCGATTTGAAGCCGCTAGAAATTTTGTGCGTATAAATACGTTCAGAAAAAATTGGCTCGTTTAAGACGTATTTATACGTCGGAAACAGTCAAAGGGTTAAGAACTTTTTAACTGACAGGCATTTCCCGTGTTGGGTTAATAATGTGCTCTTTTTCCCCCCGGACTTTATCCAAGCTGAAGGTGTCCCCCAGGGATGTGTTCTGAGCACAACACTTTTCTCCTTGCTATTAATGATTTGACCTCTGTCTTCCATAAAATTATTGTCATCACTCATAGGTTCGATGAGTCGCTATTGCCTGTGAAGGCGCTGACTGTCAACTTATTACAGATTTCTCTTCCAGCATGCAGTCGACAGTGTTTCAATTGGGCCACCACACGAGGTTTAAATTTTCCAGCACTAAACCCACCAAATTACTTCACTAGACGCTCTGTCATCTCCGATCTCCTTTTTACCCTATGGCACCCGTATCCCTGAACGTGCATGATGACAGTCAAGTTTCTGGGCCTCCTCTTTGATCGTAGGTTATCCTGGAAAACCCTCCATTACCCTCTGAAGGCAACTTGTCACAGCCAGCTGAACCTTCTTAAAACCCTTGCTTATCTTTATGGGAGAGCTGATCGTCGAAACCATCTTCGCCTACATTCCACCCTTTATTTTTCGAAACTTTGATTATGGTGACCAGATCTATTCAGCGGCATCTCTGCTATCTCTCTAGCCTGAACCCCTCTTTCATCACCAAGGATATTACGTTTATGCCTTGGTGCCTTTTCGATCTTCCCCTGTCGGAGCCTCTATGCAGAAGCGAACGTTCATACCTTATCCGATCGCACGTGATGCCATTGCACCTTCCGCTACTATGTTCGCTCTCATGATCTCCGCTTTCCTTCCATTTTATTAGTAAATGGTCATGATATTAGTAGACCATTCTTTATTTGTTCCGCCGCCCTGACCTCTTAATCTGTCCCTTCTCTATTCGACTTCAATTCACTCGTCTTCTCTTCAAATTACCACCTTTTCTATGGACATGTAGCATCTCCACTTTTCCCTACCCCCCTGGGAAGTTCCAGCTGTTTTCGAAGTCATTTTCTTTCTCTCTCCTTGCTCGAAAGCCCAATGTCTAACGGTCGCTTCCCGCTCTCTTTTTCATGACCCTTTCACTCTCATTATCATGCCATTGCTGTGTACACAGATGGCTTAAGTCTATCTGGACGGCGTAGGATTCGGCAGCAGTGTTTCCGGCAGCGTCGTACAAGGGGGCATTTACTACTCTGTCGACTAGTTATTTTTACTGCTGAATTGTTTTGCCATCCTTGCAGCACTTATCCGTATTGCATCTTGCCTGTGTCTTCATTTGTGGTTGTCTTCAGACTCTCTTAGTGCTTTTACAGGCTTATACAGAAATTTTATACACCTCACCCCTTAGTCCTCCGTATCCAACTTTGGCTACGCCCGCCTCTTTCCCCAAAGCATAAAGATATTTGTTATTTTTGTTGGGTCCCTGGTCATGTTGACGTACAGGGCAATGAAAACAGTGCAGACATGCTGTGCGGTCAGCAGTACCATGACCCTAACCAGTTTCTTGTAAAGTATGCCATTTACGGACTATTTTGCTGCAATATCTTTCCCAATTCACACCCGTTGGCAACAAAACGTTGGTCTACTATGCTCGGCAACAAAACTTCAATCTATTATACGAGTATAGGTTACTGGCCACCGTCTTATTATCACCAGTGTCGAGGTTGGGAGAGATCTACTCTCTCCCGTCTTCGCATTGGCCATTACTGTCTTACTATGGGATATCTCATGGAGAGGCGCCCTGCTCCTCTCTGTGAGAATTTCAAGTTCCCATTATCGTCAGCCACATTCTGTTGGGCTGCCCACTTTATCAACGAGCATGCAGAATTGGTACCTTCAGTCGTTCGTTTCGCTTCTGCTGCTCTCTCTTTACTTCCCTTCTCGCTGATGGACCCCACCTTTTCATCCAGCCACTGTCACTGACTTTTTGGGACATCAAATGACTTGCTTCACAAATTCTGATACCTTCAGCCCTTTCTACTTCAATCTCTTGCTACCCTCTCCCTGGTACTATCCCCCTGCCCCGCTGTTTTCTGTTAACCTACTGATCATCCCCTCCCCCCTCTTCTGCCATCAATACCCTTGCTTCCTTCCTACCTGCAGCGCTGTATAGCCCTTGTGGCTTAGCTCTTCTTTTTTATTATAATAATAATCCTCACCCGCTTCAGGTACCGGGGCCTCGACTGACTCCTTCGATTTGATCTAACTCGCTCTCCTTTGACTATGCTTCCGGGCCTCTCCCTCGCGGTACAGGCAATTTTCGAATCGAAGCCATTTCACGCGGACCAACTCCGGTCTACTCCTAAACGCCAAAGTCAATCTCCTGATGATGCTCCTTCATTACCTCCCATTCTACTCGGGGAAAAGACGGACTCGTCATGCACTCCCTCTCCACGCTCAATTTCGGACCACACAATGGACTAATTCTTTACTTTAAGACCGACTTCTTCTGCCTATCTTTCTGACCATGTATTGGCAAAGCACTCCTAGCCATGTTGGTAGAGATATTTCATTTCTGTTCTAAAAGAGGGGTACGCGCATCCTCTGTTGTTACCCTCCCGGGGCCCTGGATCAAACCCTTTTCTGTCCTTGGCTCTGACTTCCCGACTAAATCGGTTGTTCCACATCTTCGGTCCTTCCTCACAAGCCCGTATCGAAAAGACCTCGACGAACCTAATACCAATCGCCCCTCTATTCTCAAAAGTCCAAAAAAATCCACATTGCTAAAAAATTTCTTTCCCCCTTTCCTTCCCTTCTTCCAACCTCCACACTTACCTTTCCGTCTCTGGCTTAGTTTTTCCCCCTCTCCTGGTCTTTGAAAGTGGGGGATTCCCCCCTCCTCCTTTTACTATGCCTTCCCCCCCCGTCCCCCCCCAAGTTTCTCCCTTTCTGCCACCCCCAGGTTTTCCCTCTTGTCCCCCCCCCCCTCACTTATCTCGCCCCTTTTCACTTTTTGGCCCCCTTTACTTTGGAAAAGTCCATTCTGCCAATCTTTACTCACCCCCCCCTTTTCTATCTCCAATATGGTCCCCCATACTCTTTAAATTCGAACACTTAAACCTTTCAGAATATATTGCAGGACAAAAACCTTTAAAGGGACATGATTCACTTCCTGCCTTTCCCCCCTCTCCTCCCCTTAAAATCCCATTCTTGCATTGCTCCGTTCCTTCGCTGCTTGAACTTTTCAGGCCACCACACGTTGACTTTTCAACCCCTTGTCTTTTGGTGTTTTTTCCCTAGGGATTCCTGGCTTTTCTTCATCGCCAATCAGGGGCCTTTTACAGGGGAAATATCCGGGGCCCTCGGGTAATCGGGGTGAGCTTCAGGTGTTTTTTCCAAAGGTTTTTCCCCCCTTTGGTGCTTGCTTAAAGAACCAAAATTACACCAGCTTTTTTCCAACCCTATCTCGGGGTATAATTTATTGTTTTCTTCAGACCCTTTCTCAATGGGCCTTTAATGAAAGTGCCCTTCTTCTACGCAATGATATTCCTACTGCAACATTTGTCCATACCCGCTGCATTACACTGCAGCCCGTATCCACTTGAAAAAGTGGTTTACAATAGTTCTTTTATCTCTCCTTCTCGGCTTTTTTATCCCAGACTTTCCCTTTTTCTTGTTTCATCCTTGCCCCACCACTTCTGTTACTTGGTGTTTTTTAAAACGCCCACCATTTCCTCTGGGGGGGTCTCATTTGACCACGTGGCATCCACTTGGAGTTTTTTCTCCCCTCCACCCCTCCATGTTTTAACCCTTTTGAGGGTCGAAGGCCCCCTTTCCCAAACTGTTCTCAGGGTGGCCAAAAAAAAAAAAAAAATTATTTTCTCTTTTGAAAAGATAGAGAATCTTTTCCCCCACATAAAGACACCCAAAAGTTTGAAATTTGATAGAAAACTTGGAAAATGCTCTCGCAAAATTTCGGTCTCGGGGTGTTTACGCACCCCCAATTTTTTTCCCTTTGACCCCTTTTCGGCCAATTTCACTGTACTAGTCGACAAAAAACATGAAATTTTTTTCGCTAGAACTCCCTTTTTTTTTATCGAATGGGTGCAAAAAACCACCCCTTTTGAAATTCAACTATCCATACGTGGTAAAATTTAGCAATTTTGCCCAATTTTACACAAATTTCAAAAGAGCCAATTTTCCCAATAGGGTCCAGAATAAACAAAAAAGACATTCTGGCACTAAAATGCATTTCCTCGCATTAGTCACGTCTCAAGGCCCTTTATATTCTTTTTCTTTCCCCTTTGAATTTTATTTTCACAAAAAAAATAAAAGATTTACTGTTATGAGACTACGCATTATGTAAAAAATGGTATAAATATTATTGGTGCATGTGAAAAAATATTAACTCACCAGTTGACTTGTATTGCCCTTTGGCACGTTTGTTTATTTTTGAAGTTTGGTAAAAATCAAACTTTTTCTGCTATTTTGAGCTAAATTTTAAAGGCCCTTTCATTGAAAAACCAGTAAAAATCATTCAATTTTAAAAATTTTCTTTCCATTCTATAAAATGAGACAAGAAAACTAAAATAAAAAATAAACCATACAAAATACATGCAAATCGCCGATTTTTTTAAAAAAAAATGGTCAAATTTTTTTTTTCTCATTTGCACTTTGCTGCAGGATTTGTTTTTAGACTGTACACTGCCCACATAGACCCTTTCTTTCTATGAACCCCCAACCAGCTTTCCCCCCCTTGATTTGGGGCCCTAGAATTTTATGGTACTAGTACGTAAAAAACCTACGGTAAGACGACTAGTAGGGACGAAAACCCCCTCAAAGGGTTAAATGGGTACTCCCACCCATTTTGATCCTCATACTCATACTCTCTTTGCATCGTCTATCGTCTGCTCTCCCCCATTGCACTAGACTTAAACCGGTCTATTCTACCGGGACTTACATGACAGCGATCATTTTCCAATATTCTTACTTCTCCTTAAATTTTTCACCCCCTTTCTGTAGCCCTCGCGGGAAATTTGATCGGGAAAATTTGGGGGACCTTTACTGCAGCCCCTGCTTTTAGTGAGGTTCCTTCTTATCCTCCATTGATGAGCTCCTACCCCCTTTCTCGACGTCAGTTTAACCGCAGTTCTCATTCTATACCCCAAACCCCAGGCAACATTTCAGAAGGCGGCCTTGGTGGTCCTTTGTTTCTCGTGAAATACGTTTTTAAACGCCTCATGGGGCAGGTACCAATACAATAGAACAATGAGAGACTTTTTGATTTTAAGCAGAAGCGTGCGATCGTACCGGTCATCCGTGATGCTAAAAAGCAATTGCGGCGGGACTATATTTCACCCTCACCTTGCTTCCCGTATGAGTGCAGTCTGGAAAAAAGGAGGAAAACTGAGTGGTAAAACTCTGCTGACCCAGCCCCCGTTCTACGGGTCGCGTATTGATTAGCAAACCCCTCTTGACATTGCCCTTGAAATTTGGGACTTATCTGGGTTTATATTCCCGGGGCTCCTCTAGCCCCTCGTTTCTTTCCTCCAAAATCTGCCAGAGAGTTTAATACCCTTGGACTTTTCTTCTCTCAGAGAAGAACGTGTAAAGTGCCTTTTACACTTTAGGAACTGGAGGCAAAACCTCGCTTGCCCATCATCGGCAGTGGCCTGCGACATTCATATTCGTATGTTACAAAATTTACATCGTCAGCCCTTTTAGTCCCTTACACCTCTTCAATCTTATTTGGGACAAGGGTTCTTCCCCAGCGTGGAAACTGCCCTTGTTCTCCCTTTTCGCAAACCGGTACTACAGGGCATGATGCCTCCCACTATCGTCCATCACCCCCCCCCCCCCCCCCCCCCCCCCCCCCCCCCAAACCCCCCCCCCCCCCCCTTTCTTTCAAAGGCGTTCCAAAGAACCCCCCTGTTGGATAGTATTTGAAGCCTTTGCAAATATTTACTCAGTTTATTGTATTTTTTTGACCTTGGAAAAAGGGATATTTGAC
>NW_026475282.1:0-10999 GCF_026875155.1 Cherax quadricarinatus
TGATTTTCCCACCAGGAGGCCTGGTCACGACGGCCGCGGGGGCGTTGCCCCCCGAATCTTTCCCAGGTAAACTCCAGGTAATGCACCCATTTCCCGAACCCACACATCACATGCACCCTTTCCCGACACCCACTCACAACATGCACCCACTCCGACACCCACTCATCACTTGCACCCATTCCGACACCCACTCATCACATGCACCCACTCCGACACCCACACATCACATGCACCCATTCCGACACCCACTCATCACATGCACCCACTCCGACACCCACTCACCACATGCACCCACTCGTCACATACACCCACTCGGACACTTTTTCAAGAAAAATCACTCATTTTTTTCTTCCTTTAGGCTATGCCTTGATTCACTGTAATACTTTCCCTGTTATTTCTGCTTGTTTCTCTATCTTCTGTGTCAGTGTCTTGTACAGTAGTGCGTTAAAAACTACTGTGCATTTCAAGAAGAAGCAATTTGCTCATCCTTGTCTCTTCTCTTCCATTATCACAGAACTCTAGTAGGATTGTGATACAGGATTTTCTATCTGTAAAGCTGTGCTTGTTATGTGTAAACATACTTATTTCTAGGCGCTCTACTACTCTTCTGATAACTTCCATAACTTGACATACTATACTACTCCAGTAGATTCACAGACACTAGAGGAGATATAAAAAAGACCTGGAAAACACTCTCTCAGATTCTAGGGACCCACAAACTGAGAAAACCCAAGAATATTGTCCTAACTAAACCTAATGAAACACCACTACATCCCACTGACACAGCTAACAAGATAAACGACTTCTTCTCAACCATAGGATCTAATCTCGCCAGTAAAATCCCACATACCAATGCCCATGCCGGGGACTACCTAGATGGGAATTTCCCTAATTCCTTCTATCTTGCACCAACTGAGCCATGGAAGTCACTGAGATTATAAAGTCACTTAAAAATAACTCGGGGAATCTGTCTCATGTCCCACCATTACTGTACAAGCGAGCGGCCCATGTCCTTTCGCATGCTATTTCATTACTCTTTAACAAGTCACTAGAGACTAGCACCTTCCCGAAACTACTCAAGATGGCAAGGGTTACACCAATACATAAAGGTGGTGACCCTACAGACTTAAACAACTATAGGCCAATATCTAACTTACCATTGCTATCCAAAATCTTTGAGAAACTCGTGCACAGGAGACTGCATTCATTTATAACAGCTCAAAACATACTTAACCCCTGCCAATTTGGATTCAGGAAAAATAAAAGCACTAATGATGCAATCATAAAAATGCTAGATCTGCTTTACACAGCATTGGAAAATAAGGAATATCCATTAGGAATTTTTATTGACCTAAGAAAAGCTTTTGACACAGTAGACCACGACATCCTACTCCACAAACTTGATCATTACGTTATAAGAGGCCATGCGCTTGCTTATTTCAAATCTTACATTACTAATAGGTATCAGTATGTCACCATTAAAGACACAGCATCAGCAGCACGGCCACTTGATACTGGAGTTCCGCAGGGAAGTGTCCTTGGTCCTCTGCTCTTCCTCAAATACATCAATGACCTTCCAAACGTATCCCAACACCTGAAACCCATTCTCTTTGCTGACGACACGACTTATGTCATCTCTCACCCTAATCTTGCCACCCTCAGCACCACTGTGAATGAGGAACTGATCAAAATATCGACTTGGATGACAGCCAATAAACTTACGCTTAACACTGACAAAACCTACTATATTATGTTTGGTAGCAGAGCAGGAGATGCACAAATTAACATTAAGATTGACAACACTCTAATTACCAGAAATAATGGGGGCAAATTCCTAGGCTTATACCTTGACAACAACCTGAATTTCAGCACCCATATCCAGCATATAACCAAAAAAGTATCCAAAACGGTTGGGAACCTCTCCAAAATACGATACTATGTGCCGCAAAATGCCCTTCTCACACTATACCACTCACTTATTTATCCATACCTCACCTATGCTATTTGTGCTTGGGGATCAACTGCAGCAACACACCTAAAGCCAATAATAACCCAACAAAAAGCTGCAGTAAGAATAATCACTAAATCCCATCCCTGGGAGCACACCCCCCCACTCTTCATAGACCTAAACTTACTCCCTGTTCAGTACATCCACACTTACTACTGTGCAATCTACATCTACAGGGCCTTAAACTCTAATATCAACCTTGACCTAAAACGCTTTCTTGATAGTTGTGACAGAACCCGCAGGCATAACACCAGACACAAACATCTCTATGACATTCCCCGTGTCTGACTAAACCTTTACAAAAATTCAATGTATGTCAAAGGTCCTAAAATCTGGAATACCCTACCTGAGAACTCTAGAACTGCAGACACATTCATCACCTTCAAAACTACCATTAGAAAACATCTTATCTCCCTGATACACCCTGTCAACTAACTACACGAATACCACCTGGTGGTTCACACTTACTCTCACTCACCCATTTGACCATAAACAGAAATATTAATCTCAATCTTAAAATAATGAATCCTGTGATACTCCAATACTGAAACTATGTACTGTGCCAAAACAAAAGCATTTACATTGCTAAACTCACAAACTAGTATTTAGTCACTTAGCCATAATACCAACTTACCTCATAATTTGTAATATTTTACAATTAAGAATAAAACTAAGTCCGCCCGAAATGCCTAGCCATGCTAAGCGTTCTAGTGGTACACTCTGTAATCACTATTTTACTACATGTAAACCACACAATAACCAAATTTCTGTAAACTCAGCATTGTAATCCTTATAGAGAATAAACTTTGAATTTGAATTTGAATTTGAATTTGAATGTACTATGCATGGAGGTGACGAGGGTCTGTAGTTTAAAGATATCTATCTCATTTTTTAAAAGTTGAGACTACATTTTCTGTTTCCCCCCCCCCTCCAGCAGTTGCCCAGTGTCGATAAAGTTATTGAAGAATGACGTTAGAGGTACACACAGTACTTCTGCTCCCTCTGTCGGGACTCACATATAGATATTATCTGGTCCCACCGCATTCAATGTATCTAGCTCACACAGAAGCTTCTTCACTTCCCCTGTTGTATGTGCTGGCTTCAGTGTTCGCTAGTACACTATACTGCCTCGGTTCACTGGTAATCATTCTGTATCCAATTTGACACCTCCATAAATCTCTTGCTAAGCTCCTCACAAATTTCCTGGTCATTGTATGTCAGCTCTCCTTCCTATTTTAGCCTGATTATCTGGTTCCTTCCTATGGTCTTCCTTGTAATGTGACTAAATTAAAAATTTGGGCCGGATTTAGCTTTAGATGTAATGGAGTTCTCAAACTGTCGTTGAGCCTCTCTTCCTACTCATGCATAATCCATTCTGGCTCTTCGGCTTAATTCCTTGTTTTCCTAAGGTCTGTGCCTTCTATATTTTCTATGAATCTTAGCTACATTTCCAGCATCTTAGCTACATTTCTTGTCCCCCAGTGTGCCCTAGTGTATGAGTTCTTCTGACCACCTCAGAACACGTTTGATATAATTTCCACGAGCCTTGTCTCTATAATGACTGGAGAAGCTTCCACTGTTTGTTCATGCCACTCATAACTTTTATTGCTGTTCCATCTGTATTGGTGTACCATACTTTCTAACTTCCTATTATTGTGTTTCAGTTTATGGGTTCCTGAATTCCTGATCATTGTACATATGTCAGGCCGTGGTATTGAGTGGGTTCAGGGTGGGGGTGTGGGTGTTGGTTTTTGCTCTGGAATAAGTCAGGATCCTGGATGTAGATGGGGTGAATGAGGAGGGTGGTGTGAATGACATTGGATGTGGAGGTTGGGGTGATTGGTGCTAGCGTGACAGTGTCAGCGTGCCTCGTTGTGCTCCGGGTTTTCTGGTGTTTTCACGGTGGCTCTTACGTGCTAGAACTTTAATTTGTGTCATCAATCATATACGATACATCCCTCTAGCGCCTGGAACCAATTTTGGGCGGAAAACATTATATACTGAGTCAAAAAAAGAGAATTAGTGTGCACTACCTAGCAGAGTTTACTGCCAGAGGGGAATCATAGGCCTGTGTCCCGTGTGAAAAAAAAAAATAATAATAATTGAACTTTGTGTCAGAGGAAAGAAAGTCTCCCTGAAAACATTGAGTATACATAGTGTATAGTGTATACTACAGTGGCTCCCTAGTATATTGATGATCAAGGCTAAAGTGTCATTTGAAAACAGGTGAATTTGTAAATGAAGTGATAAGCCTATAGAGGCAGGTGCCAGAAGTCGCCAGAAACTTACCACAGGTCAGCTGTTTTTAATAATCTTCCTGGCCTGCTAGTGTATCCGCATATAATCTAGTGATAAACCAATGAAGAGCAGAATACAGTGTTGTAGTAGCAACTAACCAGTATTATAATGGTACTTAGTGGAGTGGAGTGACTTTCATTAGTTTCTTTTTTCTTGAAATACCAGACGTATACTGTGAATTTCATATAACCTGTAGTTACCAGCGGTCGCAATATACACAACGAGAAGCAATTATTACTACAGAAAAAGCGTCCTTCCTCCAAAATTTGCACCAGTCAACTATAGTGATAATATAGCATTTATTGTGGTGGAGACGGAAAAAAAAAAATAGAGAAGCTAGATACAGCAATTGATAAACAAGGGTGGAGGTCGACCGTTCGTCATTGTAGGAGTGCCAGCAGTCACCGGCTCTTCAACATGCAAGTTATACTTTTGTATCAATCAAATCACATATTACTCGGGTAGATAATTTCCAGTAGATCCTTCATGTGTTAGCTCAAATCACCGACCAGTATGGTTAAATAAGTGACCCACTGATCAGATCAGATAGACTGGTCCGAACCCTTGACTGGTCCGAACCCTTGACTGGTCCGAACCCTGGACTGGTTTCAAACGGTTTCGTTGTGCACTACCTAGCAGGTTATTAATAGAATATTCAAGAGGTTGCTAGTAGAATTGCAGTAAATCAACCATTCAAATCATTATGAAGCTGTGTGTAGTCTGTGGTCAGTCAAACAAACGGGCCTCCACATGCATAAACGTCATTTTTGTGGAAATTGGTGTCACGCCCCTTGTGCAGATATCCAAGAACTAGCTACAAGCAGTATTAAAAACAGGGAAGTGTTTTTGGGTATGTCCAAATGAGATAAATCTGTGGACTAAAATCACAAGGGTATTAAAAGAGGTCAACATCAAAGCTGCTTTCATAGAAAACCTGGAAGCTTTCTACAACAGATGGGAACATAAAAAGTCTGGCTGAATGGTACTGCCCTTGATACTGGCCATGTAGACAGAAACTGTAAGGCTGGAGATGATGTCCTGGTAGTCACAAATGGGGGCTCATAGTGCTGTCCTGGAGACAGTAATGGTGAAGCTGGAGGTGCTGTCCTGGGAGACAGTAATGGTGAAGCTGGAGGTGCTGTCCCTGGGAGACAGTAATGGTGAAGCTGGAGGTGCTGTCCTGGGAGACAGTAATGGGGAAGCTGGAGATGCTGTCCTGGGAGACAGTAATGGTGAAAGCTGAGATTTTGTCCAGGTAGTCGGGAATTATACGCAGGAAGGAATACATATAAATGACCTCATAGGGGACAGGAGCCATAGTAGGGAAACAAGTGTAGTCAAAGATAAGATAAAACCAATATTGCAAACTAGAAATACCGCAGGAATAGCAAACAAGAGGACTCCACTTAGCAATAGTGAGGATATATTACCAAAAACAACTGGTGGGAGCTCCATTGTTGGTGCTAGGGAGGATAGAAGTAAGACAGGGAAACATGCACCAACAGGGAATACAGTCACAGAACCCAAGGCAAACAGAAACCAAGCCTGTGCACATACTATGCACTCGGTATCTGCTGGCATGGGAAATCTGGAAAAACAGATGGGACGTGCAACTATGACCACCCTAGAAAATGCCATGCCCATATGACAACAGGAAATGCAAACTCCCTTCCCGTAAGCTTTTTCACCCTGAACTGTGTACCTGTTCAGTACAGGAAAGACTGTGCTATAACTTAAATTGCCAGGCATACCATCTAAAGAGACAAAAAGATACAAAACATCCAGGCCATGGGAAAACCTGGGTAGCCACAGCCACTCAAGAGGAGAGGTTTTTTAGTGCCAGGAAGGAAAAAAAACTGGCAGGAAATGGCAGAAATCGTACACCAAATCCAGTCATTCCTGGAGTGGAACCACAGTCGATGGCCTCCACTCCAAACAAACAGATACAGATACTAATGCCGGAAAAAAAAATCCCCCCCCAGTACCAACAATACCACCAGTCCGATAACATTCCTCTTTGCAAATATACAGGGTCTAAAGCCAGCAACAAACAACAAAATACCTTTCATCCGTGGACTGCTTGCAGAGGCAAAGGCAATGTTCGCGGCTTTCACTGAGACCCACATAAAGGATCACTTGGATAACGAAATATGGATCCCAGGTTACAAACCTATACAGATGTGACAGAGTGAACAGGCAAAAGGGGGGGGGTTGGCCTGTACATTGCAGAGTCACTTGTTTGCACAGAACTGCTTAATGCCTCAAATGATGTAGTGGAATTTTTAGCAGTAAAGATCGAGAACCAAAACCTAGTCATTGTGGTAGTCTACAAGCCTCCGATGCAACATCCCAGCAATTCCAGGAACAGCTGTTAAAAATTGAACCACTGTCTGGAAAACCTACCAGCTCCTGCACCCAACATCTTGCTCCTGGGGATTTCAACTTAAGGCACCTAAAATGGAGGAATAAGCAAATAATATTGTTGCAGTAATAACACCAGGAGGCAGCTCTGATGAAAACTCACACTCACGCGAATTTTTAAATCTCTGCACAAAATTCAATTTAAACCAGCAAATAATAGAGCCTACTAGACTGGAGAATACACTAGACCTCATCTTCACTAACAATGATGATCTGATAAGAAATGTCACCATATCAAGAACAATATACTCAGATCACAACAAAATTGAGGTTCAGTCATTTATGCGCGGAGCCCCAGACCGACATAATGAGATTAGTCACGAGGGAGCATTCACCAAATTCAACTTCAATAACAAAAACATAAAGTGGGACCAAGTAAACCAAGTCCTAACCGATATAAGCTGGGAAGATAAACTAAGCAACACAGACCCCAACTTATGCCTAGAACAGATTAACTCGGTGGCACTCGATGTATGCACAAGGCTTATTCCTCTAAGAAAAAGGAGGAGCAGAAGTAAAACAGAAAGAGACAGGCGCTCCCTTTACAGGCGACGGAAAAGAATAACAGAGCGGCTAAAAGAGGTCAATATATCTGAAATGCATAGGGAGACACTGGTCAGAGAAATAGCAAGCATCGAACTTAAGCTAAAAGAATCCTTTAGGAGTCAGGAATCGCGGGATGAACTAAAAGCCATAAATGAAATCGAAAGAAACCCAAAGTATTTCTTCTCCTGTGCCAAATCAAATTCGAGAACAATGTCCAGTATTGGGCCCCTACTTAAACAAGATGGGTCCTACACAGATGACAGCAAGGAAATGAGTGAGCTACTCAAGTCCCAATATGACTCCGTTTTTAGCAAGCCGCTAACCAGACTGAGAGTCGAAGATCAAAATGAATTTTTTATGAGAGAGCAACAAAATTTGATTAACACAAGCCTATCCGATGTTATCCTGACGCCAAATGACTTCGAACAGGCGATAAATGACATGCCCATGCACTCTGCCCCAGGGCCAGACTCATAGAACTCTGTGTTCATCATGAACTGCAAGAAGCCCCTATCACGAGCCTTTTCCATCCTATGGAGAGGGAGCATGGACACGGGGGTCGTCCCACAGTTACTAAAAACAACAGACATAGCCCCACTCCACAAAGGGGGCAGTAAAGCAACAGCAAAGAACTACAGACCAATAGCACTAACATCCCATATCATAAAAATCTTTGAAAGGGTCCTAAGAAGCAAGATCACCACCCATCTAGAAACCCATCAGTTACACAACTCAGGGCAACATGGGTTTAGAACAGGTCGCTCCTGTCTGTCTCAACTATTGGATCACTACGACAAGGTCCTAAATGCACTAGAAGACATAAAGAATGCAGAAGTGATATATACAGACTTTGCAAAAGCCTTCGACAAGTGTGACCATGGTGTAATAGCACACAAAATGCGTGCTAAAGGAATAACAGGAAAAGTCGGTCGATGGATCTATAATTTCCTCACTAACAGAACACAGAGAGTAGTCGTCAACAGAGTAAAGTCCGAGGCAGCTACGGTGAAAAGCTCTGTTCCACAAGGCACAGTACTCGTTCCATCTTGTTCCTCATCCTCATATACGACATAGACAAGGATGTCAGCCCACAGCACCGTTTTCTTCCTTTGCAGATGACACCCGAATCTGCATGACAGTGTCTTCCATTGCAGACACTGCAAAGCTCCAGGCGGACATCAACCAAATCTTTCAGTGGGCTGCAGAAAATAATATGAAGTTCAACGATGAGAAATTTCAATTACTCAGATATAGTAAAAATGAGGAAATTAAATCTTCATCAGAGTACAAAACAAATTTCTGGCCACAAAATAGAGCGAAACACCAACTTCAAAGACCTGGGAGTGATCATGTCGGAGGATCTCACCCTCAAGGACCATAACATTGTATCAATCGCATCTGCTAGAAAAATGACAGGATGGATAATGAGAACCTTCAAAACTAGGGAGGCCAAGCCCATGATGACACTCTTCAGGTCACTTGTTCTATCTAGGCTGGAATATTGCCGCACACTAACAGCACCTTTCAAGGCAGGTGAAATTGCCGACCTAGAAAATGTACAGAGAACTTTCATGGTGGGCCCTAACGGAGATAAAACACCTCAATTATTGGGAGCGCTTGAGGTTCCTAAACCTGTATTCCCTGGAACGCAGGAGGGAGAGATACATGATTATGTACACCTGGAAAATCCTAGAGGGACTAGTACCGAACTTGCACACGAAAATCACTCACTACGAAAGCAAAAGACTTTGCAGACGATGCACCATCCCCCCAATGAAAAGCAGGGCTGTCACTAGCACGTTAAGAGACCATACAATAAGTGTCAGGGGCCCGAGACTGTTCAGCTGCCTCCCAGCACAAACAAGGGGGATTACCAACAGACCCCTGGCAGTCTTCAAGCTGGCACTGGACAAGCACCTAAAGTCAGTTCTGGATCAGCCGGGCTGTGGCTCGTACGTTGGTTTGCGTGCAGCCAGAAGCAACAGCCTGGTTGATCAGGCTCTGATGCACCAGGAGGTCTGGTCACAGACCGGGCCGTGGGGGCGTTGACCCCCGGAACTTTCTCCAGGTAAACTCCAGGTATGCAGAAGGTACTTTCGCTAGGACGAAGGGATCTGTGGGTGAAGGAAGACAGTTGGGATATATCTAATTTTGGGTTGTTGTGTTTGGGTGGGATATTGGGCTAGATAGGGGCTTTTAGCCGCTCTGTTATTATTTCCGTCGCCTGTAAAGGGAGCGCCTGTCTCTTTCTATTCTACATCTATTCCTCATTTTTCTTAGAGGAATAAGCCTTGAGCATACATCGAGTGCAAACGAGTTAATCTGTTCTAGGCATAAGTTGGGGTCTGTGTTGCTTAGTATATCTTCCCAGCTTATATCGGTTAGGACTTGGTTTACTTGGTCCCACTTTATGTTTTTGTTATTGAAGTTGAATTTGGTGAATGCTCCCTCGTGACTAGTCTCATTTTGTCGGTCTGGGGCTCCACGCATACATGTCTGAACCTTAATTATGTTGTGATCTGAGTATGTTTTTGATATGGTGACATTTCTTATCAGATCATCATTGTTAGTGAAGATGAGGTCTAGTGTATTCTCCAGTTCTAGTAGGCTTTATTATTGCTGGTTTAAATTGATTTTGTGCAGAGATTTTAAAAGCTGGTGTGAGTGTGAGTTTTTCATAAGAGCTGCTCATGGTGTTATTCTGCAACAATATTATTTGCTATATTCCTCCATTTTAGGTGCCTTAAGTTGAAATCCCCCAGGAGCAAGATGTTGGGTACAGGAGCTGGAAGATTTTCCAGACAGTGGACAAATTTTAACAGCTGTTCTGGAATTGCTGGGATGTTGCATTCGGAGGCTTGTAGACTACCACAATGACTAGGTTTTGGTTCTCGATCTTTACTGCTAAAACTTCCACTACATCATTTGAGGCATTAAGCAGTTCTGTGCAAACAAGTGACTCTGCAATGTACAGGCCAACCCCCCCCCCCTCCTTTTGCCTATTCACATCTGTAAAGGTTGTAACCTGGGATTCATATTTCGTTATCCAAGTGATCCTTTATGTGGGTCTCAGTGAAAGCCGCAAACATTGCCTTTGCCTCTGCAAGCAGTCCACGGATGAAAACTATTTTGTTGTTTGTTGCTGGCTTTAGACCCTGTATATTTGCAAAGAAGAATGTCATCGGACTGGTGGTATTGTTGGTACTGGGGGGGATTTTTTTCCGGCATTAGTATCTGTATCTGTTTGTTTGGAGTGGAAGCCATCGACTGTGGTTCCACTCCAGGAATGACTGGATTTGGTGTACAATTTCTGCCATTTCCTGCATTTTTTTTTCCTTCCTGGCACTAAAAAACCTCTCCCACTTGAGTGGCTGTGGCTACCCAGGTTTTCCCATGGCCTGGATGTTTTGTATCTTTTTGTACCCTTTAGATGGTGTGCCTGGCAGTTTAAGTTATTGCACAGTCTTTCCTGTACTGAAGAGGTACACATATCAGGGTGAAAAAGCTTACAGGAAGGGAGTTTGCATTTTCCTGTTGTCATATTGGCATGGCATTTTCTAGGGTGGTCATAGTTGCACGTCCCATCTGTTTTTCCAGATTTCCCATGCCTGCAGATACCAAGTTCATAGTATGTGCACAGGCTTGGTTTCCGTTTGCCTTGGGTTTCTGTACTGTATTCCCTTTGGGGCATGTTTACCCGTCATTTTCCATCCTCCCTAAAAAGGC
>NW_026475283.1:0-30935 GCF_026875155.1 Cherax quadricarinatus
ATCTAAAATTTTTTTTTTTTAAATTAAAAAGCGGGCCTAAAGTGTTTTTAAAGCCGGTACAGATTAATAATAAAGTGCCTTATTCTTAATTTGAGGGGGAAAAATTCAAAACCATTTTTTAGGAAAAATTTAGAAGTAAAAAAAAAAAAATACATTTCCAGTGAATAAATTCACCAGAAATATTAACTTATTTCCCAAATGGCCATTTTAAATTTTATATTTTTGAAATATCCCCATGATAGAGCAGTTTTAAATGTTTCTTGTTTTGGAAAATTGATCAAGTCACTTTTTGGGGGAAAAGGGAACAAGGTTCACAACGATTTATAAAGATATCCTTTGATTTTTCTTAATAAATTTGAACCCATCAATCCACAAGAATTAATGTCGTTAGGAAAATTATATTAGAACAAAAATTTTAATAAACGATGGGGGAAAAAATTTTATAAAAACGTATTAAAAAAATTTTTTAAATAAAAAAAAAAAAAATAAAAATAATTTATATAAAAATAAGAATATTTAATTATATTATATTCTTATTTTAAATTATAAAAACCGGTCCCCGGCCGCGGGATCCCCCGGACCTTTCCAGGTATATAAATTATATAGGGTTTGCATTTTGGAAAATTTGTTAATCCTTTAAAATAACAGAATATGCTTAAAATGTTGAAATTTAGTTCAAACTATAAGTGTAGTTTAAATTTAAAATAATATGAAAGTAATTTCTTTTGGAATTTTTTTGGACCGTTTGGGGAAAAAAAACTTATTGAAAAATATTTTTAATTAAATAAGTTAAATTTATATTATATAAAATTTATATATATATATATATATATATATATATATATATATATATATATATAATATATAATATATATAATAAAATAATAGTTTTTGGGGGTTATTGTTATTCATTTAATTGATTTTATTTTTACTCTGAAAAGAGAAAGAGCTACTGAAAAACGAAAACTCGGAGACTGTTACAGTGTAAAATTTTACTTTGGTTGAGATATGTTCCAGAGAAATCAAAAGGGGCTGCAGCCTAAGTTGTGCACAGTGTTATGTCTTAAATGTTTTGTATTTTTTAATAATCCATCACAATTATTTAGCATTTGGATTAGCCATTATGCAGAGGCCAATTGTTCTTCTGCAAAATGTAACTTTTTCTAACTTAAACAATACAGTGGCGAGATCATAAAAAGTCTAAGAATAATATTTTTTAAGGTATGAGTTCCTGTCCAATATTTAGAGAAAATGAGCCAACGCTTACCCCCCCGAGGCTTAAAATTGATGATGTCGTCACCTATTTAGATGTTTTTTTATTCTGTTCTTATTTAAGGCAGAGAATCACATACGCAATGCATCATCAACCGTAAGAGTTAGAATGAATAATTTTCTTAAGTTTTCGGTGATGCTATTGTAAAAAAAAAATCAAAGATTCGAGTTTAAACATACGAAACATGTATTGCATCCTAAGGAGGGAATTGGTTCTGAAATTATCCAAATACGAACCAAAACTTGAATAATTGTTGAATCCCTTTTTTTACATAGGGAGTGTTATTTTCATAATTATAGAAAGGTTTATACACTAAGATCACATTTTCAACCTCATTCAAGAGAATGCAAAAATGTCTTGCTTGGTTATCTTTTTTTACCCAAAAACACAGGTGTTCAATACACACTTTTAATCCAATGAAAATATTATGAAATTTATTTATTGTCCCTTAAATATTCTTTCGCTACATTTATTTTATAAGGAATACTGAAGCGGAATTTATACTTGCTTGTGGAGTGCTACAGACCCTCTGCTTGAACATGCTTCCCTGGTGCATATGATGTCATTGTTAAAACATAATAGTTGTAGGTCTTATGTCAATTTAAATTTTGAAAATGTCAAGTCATATACCAAAGAAAAATTTAATTAATATATGTAGGTTAACATGTTTCATGTGTGGTATGCTTGTCAGTATTTTACTAACCACAACCAAAACCAAGGGTCGAAACGTTCCCCATCTGCTTGTTACAATATTTAAAAAAACAAATATTAACTGTCCGATTTTTGCAGATACAGGTGTATGAATCACTTTTTTTTTTATTATAATTCATACGCTGATATATAGCACTGTAAGGAAGTTAATCTTGTTTATCAACATGATGAAATATACAGTGCATAAGCTTCTATCTGCAACTTCATATAGAATGATCGGGGGAATGTTTTCTTTATCACATTCCCATAAAGTTTCATGTAAGTGGTAAAAAATTAAGCTTTTTTTTTTTTTTTTGAAAAACCATAAGGTTTCAAAAGTTTATATGGCCAGTTGGGATTGAATGAATGTTGACATTCAAAATTTCATTGTGTGATGAGTATGTCTAATTTTAAATTCATTTAGCTTATGTCATTTAATGGCCATGTGCATATGATAGTGGAAAATATTTGTTGTACCCATGTTTGCTATGTACTCTAATATATTGGGTAAAGAAACTAGAAATATTAATTGTTGTAATGCCCTATGGTAGTGTATCCTTGTATTTATACACCTCTTAAAACTCATATGCTTTTTCATTATACAAACTGCCTCTCAGATAAGAATGGAAATAAAATCAGAGCATAGGTTACATATACGTGAAAAATTTCTGAACGAAGAGATAGGGAACCAGATTGTGTGCTTGAATAATGGATAATAAGTTATTTTAATATATTCGTTATATTATAAGTGTAGCAGCAGGAGGGTGTTGTGTGTACTATACCATGGCGGCATCAGAGGGAGTTTTGTGTGGTACTATCCCATGTCGGCAGGACAGAGGGTGTTTGTGTGTAACTATAGCCATGGCGGCAGCAGGAGGGTGTTTTGTGTGTACTATACCATGGCGGCAGTCAGGATGGGTGTTTTTGTGTGTACTATATACCCAGGTGGCAGCAGGAGGGTGTTTGTGTGTACTATAAACCATGGCGGCAGCAGGAGGGTGTTTGTGTGTAACTATAATAAACCATGTGGCAGTGCAGGAGGGTGTTTGTGTGTACAATACCATGGCGCAGCAGGAGGTGTGTGTCTGAGTACTATACCATTGGTGGCAGCGGAGGGTGTTGTGTGTACTATACCAATGGCGGCAGCAGGAGGGTGTTGTGTGTACTATATCCAAGCGCAAGCAGGAAGGGTGTTTGTGTGTACTTACCATGGTGGCACAGGAGGGTGTTTGTGAGTACTATACCATGGCGGCAGCAGGAGGGTGTTTGTGTGTAACTATACCAAATTGGGGGTTGGGGGATGGGGGAGCAGGAGGGGTGTTTGTGTGTACTATACCATGGTGCAGCAAGGAGGTGTTTGTGTGTACTATACCCTGCGCAGCAGGAGGGTGTTTTGTGTGTACTATATACCCATTCGGCAGCAAGGAGGAGGGTGTTTGAGTGTACTATACCATGGCGGTCACAGAGGTGTTTAGTATACATACCATGGCGTGCAGCAGGAGGGTGTTTGTGTGTACTATACCCAATGGCGGCAGCAGGAGGGTTTTGTGTGTACTATACCATGGCGGCAGCAGGAGGGTGTATTGTGTGAACTATACCATGCGCAGCAGGAGGGTGATTTTTGATGTGTACTATACCATGGCGGCAGCAGGAGGGTGTTTATGTGTGTACTATACCATGGCGGCAGCAGAGGGGTGTTTGGAGTGTCACTATAAAAACCATGCGGCAGCATGAGGTGTTTGTGTGGACTAATACCAGGCGGCAGCAGGAGGGAGTTTGTGTGTACTATACCATGGCGCAGCAGGAGGGTGTTTGTGAAGTACTATACCATGGTGGCAGTCAGGAGGGTGTTCGTGTGTACTATAACCAAGGCCGGCAGCAGGAGGTGTGTTTTTGGTACTAAACCATGGCGGCAGCGAGGGTGTTTGTGTGTACTATACCATGGCGGCAGCAGAGGTGATTGAGTGTACTTACCATGGCGGCAGCAGAGGGTGTTTTGAGTGTACTCAACCATGGCGGCAGCAGGAGGGTGTTTGTACTCACCTAGTTTTGTACTCGCTTAGTTTGTGTTAAAGGGGTCGACTCTCTGCTCCAGGCCCGCCTTGCACTGGTCGCGCTTAGGTCACTCTTCCTGCTCCAAGAGCTTTTATCATACCTCTTCTTAAAGCATAAGTAATGGATCCTGCCTCCACTACAACACTTGCCAGAACTATTCCACTTCTTGACAACTTCTGTGACCCCTACTGAAGAAAAACTTCTAACATCCCTGTGATTCATGCTGAGTCTTTTCAACTTCCAACTGTGGCCCTTGTTGCCTGTGTCTCATCTCAGGAACAGTCCGTCAGTCTACCTTGTTGATTCCTCTCAGTATTTTATATGTCGTTTCATATCCATCTTATCATATCCACGTTTATCATATCTCTCCTGGGTCCTCCATTGACATCAAGTCCGATTTCCGTAAACTCTGTATCTTTATCTGCAGAGACTTAAGATATGCCCTTAGCTCCGGGACAAGTCTTGTTGCAAAAACCTTAGCAACTATCTCTAATTTTCCTTACAAGCTTGGGCTAGTGTTGATTCCAAACAGGTGCTGCATACTCCAATATAGGCCTAACGACACGGTGTACAGGGTCCACAATGATTCCTTATTGAGATGTCGGAATGCTATTCTTATTTTTCTAGGCTTAATGTATTC
The DNA here is from genome assembly GCF_026875155.1 of Cherax quadricarinatus. Lineage (NCBI taxonomy): Eukaryota > Metazoa > Arthropoda > Malacostraca > Decapoda > Parastacidae > Cherax > Cherax quadricarinatus. Next base: position 4,659 of record NW_026475283.1, read on the forward strand.
CTCACAGGTTTATTTGGTTGATGTACGCCTCAGGGAGTGCCCGGTGTATAGCTCCACACCAAGATCATTTTCCTTGAGCGAGGTTGTAGTCCTGGTCACCTAGACTCTACTTCTGCCTGCGGTCTTCTTTTCTTTGCCATTATTCCCCAATCCTCATGACTTTAACTTGGTGGTTTGAACTCCAGAGCCAGTTTCTGGACCAGGGCCTGCATCCTGTCCAGATCATTTGCAGTTTCTGCCTGGTCCCCTCGTCCATGCTAATTCTTCTCAACCAACTTCACATCATCTGCAAACAGACACACTTTTGAGTCTATTCCCTTTCCTTCGTATGTTCACTATATCCAAAAACAGCCACTGGTCCTAAAACTGACCCCTCTGGAACCCCGCTCGTTCACAGGCGACGCACTCTGAACAACCGCTCGTCACGTACCATGACTCGCTGTCCTTCCTGACAGGTATCCCTGAATCCACTCAGATGTCCTTCCCTGTTATTTCTGCCTGGTGCCTCCAGTTTTCGCACAATCTCTTTGTGGCTATGTGTCAAACGCCTTTATTAACAGTCAAAGAAAACCATTCTGCCTACCCACTGGGGCCCTCTCTCCTGGTCCTCTCTCTTGTCTTACTGCTGTCATCCTGTCATAGAACTCCAGTAGGTTTGAACACAGGATTTCCCGTTCCTGAACTGTGCTGAATGTCGTTGAAAGCTATTCCTTTCTAGGTGCTCTACCACTCTTCTCCTGATATCTTTTTCCATGACTCTGCTGCTTACCACACATGATCAGTTGACACTGGTCTGTAGTTTTAATCTTCGTATCTGTCCTCCTTTTTTAAAAACTGGACATACATTTTATGTCTTCCATACCTCAGGTAGTCGCCCTGTTGAGAGCACATGATCTTTGTTTGTGATGTAGTGGTACACATAGTGCCTCGAGTTCCCCTCTGGGACCCCATGAAAGATGTTATACAGCACCATGCCTTTTCAGGTAAATCGCTAGCTCGCTTAGCAGTGTCCTTAACTTCCTTCCCTCGGTACATATATGTATTTGTCCAACACTTGCTGGTGTACCCACCTCTCTGTCTTTCTGGAGTCCCTTCTGTCCCTTCTCCCGCACTTCGTGGTCATTTCTTGTAATCTCCCCTCCTTCCTTCCTCATCCTGATTACCTGGTTCTTGACTGTTGTTTTCCTCCTGATGTGGCTGTACAACAGCTTCAGGTCAGATTTGGGCTTTGCTGCTATATCAATTTCATATTGTCGTTGGGCCTCCCTTTCTTACCTTGCATATTCATTTCTGGCACTACGACTTGCCTCTCCTTATTCTCCTGGGTCCTTTGCTTTTTCTTTTTCTATTCTCTAGCACACTTGCTTTTGGCCTATCTACACCTTTGGGTGAACCAAGGGCTCATCCTGGCTTTGTTTTGGTTCGTTAGTTTCTGTACCATTGGGTACAAACCTCTCCTCACTTCCTTGCAAATATTTTTTTTTTATTATTAACACACTGGCCGATTCCACCAGGGAGGTGGCCCGAAAAAGAGAAAACTTTCAACCATCATTCACTCCATCACTGTCTTGGCCAGAAGGGTGTTTTTAATACACTACAGTTTTTAACTGAAACATTAACACCCCACCTAAGAGTGCAGGTGGACTGACCACTTCCCATCTCCTGGAACTCAAGTCCGGCCTGCCATGGTTTCCCTGAACCCCGTCATAAATAGTTACTTTGCTCCACACTCCAAACGCCGTCTAGTCTTAAAAACCTTTTGTCGCCATCACTCCTATCAAACACGCTCACGCATGCCTTGCTGGAAGTCTAAGCCCCTCGCACAACAAAACCCTCCGTTACACCCCCCTCCCTCTCCACCCTTCCTAGGCCGACCCGACCCGTACCCTCCGCTACCTTTCCACTACAGACTGATACACTCTTGACGTCACTCTGTTTCCGCACCATTCCTCTCTACATGTTCCGAACCACCTCAAAAACCCTGTTCTCAGGCCCTCTGTGACACCAAGTTTTTTTGGGTAATCCCGCACTCCTCCTAACTTCCAAACTTACGAATTCTCTGCATTATATTCACACCACCCATTGCCTCAGGAACATGACCATCTCCACTGCCCCCAGCCTGTCACGCTGCAACATTCATGCACCCATGCCTTCACCCCCAATAAAGCCGTTGGTAAAACTATAACTCTCATACATTCCCCTCATTTGCCTCCAAGGTCAAAGATTCTTTGTCTTCACAGACATCCTCAGTGCAAAAACCAGCTCACCCTATACCCCTCATCATACTAAGATACACTAACTTTCAAGACCATCCGCTTGATAACGGGTCCACACCCAAATATCTGAATAATTCACACCTCCAATACTCTTCTCCCTCCAATCTGATATCCAATCCTTCACATCATCACCTACTCTTTTTGTTATCCTCATAACCTTACTCTTTCCTGTATTCACTTTTAATTTTCCCTTCTTTTGCACACCTACGCAAATTCATCCACCAATCTCTGCAACTTCTCTTCCGAATCTTCCAGAGCACAGTGTCATCAGCAAAGAGCAACTGTGACAACTTCCCACTTTATGTGTGATTCCATTATCTTTAACTCCATCGCCTCTTGCCAAGAAGAACCCTCCGCAATTTACTTCTCATACAACCCCATCTATAAATGTAATTAAAACAACCACGGTGACATCACACATCCTTGTCTAAGGCCTACTTTTACTGGGAAATAATTTCCTCTTTCCACATACTCTAAATGAGCCTCACTTATCCTCGTCAAATCTCTTCACTGCTTCAGTAAAACCCACCTCCTACACCATACACCACCAACCATCTGACACATTACCCCCCTCTCCACCCTTCATACGCCTTTTTCCAAATCATAAAATGCCACAAAGACCTCTTTAGCCTTATCTAAATACTTTTCACTTATATGTTTCCACACTGTAAACACCTGTCCCACGACCCACCAGACCTTCCTAAAAGCCTCCTTGTTCATGACTGCTTTTCCTATTTTCCGTCTTACCTCTTATAATCTTGTCAATAATAACTCTACCGATACACTTTACCAGGTATACTCAACAAACTTATCCCCCTATAAATTTTTGCACTCTTCTTTTTTGTCCCCTTTTTGCCTTTATACAAAGGAACTATGAATGCTCTCTGCCAATCCTATGTACCCTTACCACTCCTTCCATACATTTATTAAATAATTGCACCAACCACGTCAAAACTATAATCCCCACCTGCTTTAAACATTTCTATCTTATACCCATCAATCCCGGCTGCCTTACCGCCCTTTTATTTTAACCTACTGCCTTCACGAACTTCCTCCCCCACACTCACAACTGTGCTCTTCCTCACACCTACAAGATGTTTATTCCTCCTTCCCTATACAACGAAATCACAGCTTTCCCTATGTCGAGTCAATAATTTCTTTCCCCGGACTTCGTCAAGCTTGAGAAGGTGTCCCTCAGGGATGTGTTCTAAAAGCACAACACTTTTTCTCCTTGCTATAAAAGATTTGGCCTCTGTTCTTCCACGCAAAATTTGTCATCACACTATTAGATGACTTCGCTATTTCTTGTGCGAGCGCTGACTGCATTTCATTGCAGTTTCCTCCAGCATGCGCTTGACCATGTTTCCACTTGGGCCACCTACGCATGGGTTTAAATTTTCAGTACCAAAACTCACCAAATTACTTTCACATATAGACGCTCAGTCTCATCTCCGATCATCCTTTGTATATCTTGGGCCCCTCCGTATCCCCGAACGTGATACAGTCATTATTTCTAGGCCTTCTCTTTCGACCGTAGGTTATACCTGGAAACTCACATTACCTCTCTGAATGGCAACTTGTCACAGCCGGCTGAAACCTTCTAAAACCCTTGCTCATCTTTCCTGGGAGGCTGATCGTCGAACTCTGCTTTGCCTACATTCAGTCTCCCTCGTTTTATCGAAACTCGATTACAGGAGACCATATTTATTCCGCGGCCTCTCCTTCTGAACTCTCTCTAGCCTTTAACTCTATCCATTCACCAAGGATTACGTTTGTGCCTTGATGCGTTTTCAGTCGCTCTTCCCCAGTGAGAGTCCTCTTATGCAGAAGCGAATGATCTCATCCTTGTTCTGAATCCCGTGATGCCCATTGCCTTCGCTACTATGTACCTCTCACGATCTCTACACTATCTTCCATGTATAGAATGGTCACCAATTAGTAGACATTCTTATTCGTTCACCGCCCCAGTTGCTCCGCCCTTTTCTCTTCTGCCTACATTCTCTCTTGTCTTTTCCCTCCATTACCACCTATATATGTTTCAAGATAGCATCTCACTTTTCCTTTTCCCTACCCCCCCCTGGGAAGTTCAGCTGTTCTGGTCTATTCCTTTTTCATCTCCCATCTCGAAAGCTCTACTGCCCTACGGTGGGCTTCCCGCTCTCTTTTTCTTGATCCATTCCACTCATTCTGTCACCCCGCTGTTGTACACAGATGTCTCTAAGTCTTTCAAGACGGCGTCGGATTCGGCAGCAGTGTTTCAGACAGCATCGTCCCTGGGCATTTACCTGTCTTCGCTAGCATTTTTACTGCTGAATGTAATGCCATTCTTGCAGCACTTAATCGATTGCCTCTATGCTGTGTCATCATTTGTGGTAGTCTCTGACTCCCTTAGTGCTCTCCATGCTATAATACGAAAAATTAAGATACATCTCACCCCCCTAGTTCTCCGTATCAACTTTGGCACCGCCGTATCTCTACGAAGCATAATGGAGATATAATATTTTTTTGGTCCCTGGTCATGTCGACGTACAGGCAATGAACAGGCAAGACACTGCTGCAAGAAACGGTCAGCAGTACATGACCCAACCAGTTTCCTATAGAGGTGTTCCATTCTGGACTATTTTGCTGCAATAGCTACCCACCTTCAACGCCCGCTGGCAACACGTTGGTCAACATCTGGCTATGTAACAAAACGTCATTCTGTAAACATGAGGCATAGTTACTGGCCGTTCTTCTAGTCATCAGTGCCGTGGTTAGAGACCACTCTCTCTCCATCTTCGAGTGGCCACATTGTCTTACACATGGGGTATCTCATGGAGGAGACCCTGTACACTCTGTGAGCAGTGTCAAGGTTCCAGAAATCGATTAGCCACATTCTGTTAGACCTGCCCTCTCTATCAAGAGCACGCAGAATGTACCTCCAACGCCGTCCTTTGTTCAACTACTCTCTCTTACCTTCCTTCTATGCTGATGGACCCTCTTTAAATCCTGGACACCTCATCATTGAACTTCTTGACACGACTGATTTACTCCACAAACTCTGATTGATGATACCATATATGCACTCACCCTCAGCCCTGTCTAGCTCTGTCCTCTTGCTTGCCCTTTACCCTTTCACCATCCACTGCTCCGCTGTTATCCGTAACCAATGTAATCATTCACCTCCCTTTTGCAACCCCTGATGCCCTCGCTTCCTTCTGCCCTTGCAGTGCTGTATCAGCCCTTGTGGCTTACGCTGTCTTTTTGATTAGAATAATAAATAATCTCTTTATTATCATGCTTTCACCACTCTCTTAAACCTCGTTCTCTTTTTTCTCCATATACTCTTCCCTCATTGCAAATGTTGTCACATATTCCATCATCTCATTTACTGACCTTCCCTGCCAGTTTCTCTGGCCCTCGAACCCTGTGCATTAAATTCCCTTCATGCCTGTGTAGTCCCCTCTCTTGTAGTTTGCTTCATTCGTCCGCCCCCCCTTCTTGCTTCCCTCTCCAGTTGTAAACTATTAATATGTATTCGAATTCAAACCACTGGTCGCTGGCCCACCGAGGGTCTTTTCAATGTGATGTCCTTCATATATGCACTTCTCAAGGGAATACTAGATCTAATCATAGCTGGTTCGAATCGTCTCCTCTCTGCTCTTCTCTGGCTTTTTTTGTTGTCCCCTTATTGTTGGTATGTAGGTTTCCAGTACCACTACCTCCCATCCTTAGCCCACCACGTTTCTGGGCCCCCAGCGGCTTTCCAGTACTTCCTTTGATTGAAGTTGCCCACAATCAGCAGCTTTGCCCTGCTTGCAAGAGCCCTTCTGACTATTTCAGCCAGGTATGTGGTGGGGTATACACCACTGCATTACCACCTTGAGACTCCAGACTGAATGCCTCCTATTAAGTAATCTCTTGCCTCTCCTCTGTCCCCCTCTCGTCCAGGTCATCAAAATCCCAGTGGTTTTTGATGATGAGATGTCACTACCCTCCACCCATCTGTTCCCTCTGTCTTTCCCCATAATCTGATTATCCCATTGGAATGATGGCATCTGTAATCATTCTTGTGAGCTTGGTTTCTGTGGGAGCTTGATGTCTAGTGATGCAATCTGATTCCTTTGTTGCACTCCTCCCACTTAATTCATTTTCATCATGTTGGTGTACCATCCCCTAGCTTCCTTCCAACACTGTGTTCATGGGGGTCTGATAGGGGTCAAGACCTGGCAGTGTCCTGTGCAATTCTACAGGCATAGTGTGGGGTGGGAGCTGTTAAGTGTGGATGTGGGTTTGTGCTGGGATAGAATTTTTGGCCGTGGGGTTCTGAGGGTGGTTCTGTGTGTCTTTGCGCTTGTTGCTCTGCCCGGCTTTGAATGTCCTCTGCTGACTCTGTCCTTGTCTCTTTTCCTAGCCCTTTTCATTTTTGTGTCCTGTCCCTCAACTGCTGTCATTCTGTTCTTGTTCTGTGGTGGTCTAGGAACACCCTCATGCATGTTGATTTCTTCCAGCCGTGATTTTCTCTTGGCAGGACTGTTCTGCATTGATTCTCTGGCTTGAAATACTCAGTTTGACCAGCCATTTCTCCCTCTTCAGGTACCCCCCTATTCTCTGAAAATTTACTATCTCAGTCATGTTCCCTCACCTAATTCTTTGATGGTTTCAATCTCCTGTTTTCCTTTCTGCTGTCTTTCACTGTGTCCTCTCTTCATTCTCCTGAAGCCTATGAATAAACACTGACTTCTCCATCTCCTCCTCACATTGCCTTTCCCTCTGTGTCTCTGGGTCCCATTTGTACATGGCCATTGTCTCCCTTATTTTTTTCTGTAACTCTTGGTGGCATGGTCGTGCCTCTGCATAGGACCTGTCACCTTCTCTACCTTCTCCCCCCTAACTACAATTCCTGCTTCCAACAGCTCTGCCCCTTCATTCCTTGGCCCTGCTTGGTGGATTGATAGGGCTTTAATGTTAAAGTTCCTTGTCTCCTCCTTCCATTGGGCCTCCTCGTTCAGGAGGGTGTACCTGTTTCAGAATGTCATGTCTCCTCTGGACAATAGCCCCTGAGCTCGCTTTAGCATATTTACCTTCAAATTTTTAGGGTCCATATCCTGCTTCTGTCAGACAAGAGGAGTGAATGGGAGGGTGGAAGAGTGGGAAGGAAGGGTAGAGGAATAGGGCAAAAAAGGGGGAAAGGGAGGAGAGGGAAACGAGAGAAGCAGAGGGGAAGATTGAGCGAGAGGGGGAAGAATGAGGTAAAAGGCAAAGAGAAAGAGAGGAATACTGTGAGGCATCAGGAGGGTCTGTGCACACAATACTGGGAGAACATCAGGAGGGTGCTTGTGTGCCACAATAACTATGGTGGCAGCAGGAGGGCTTAGTGTGCACAATAATGTGAGGCATCAGAGAGCCGCTTGTGTGCACAATCTATGGTGCAGCAGGAGGGTACCTGTGTTCGCAATACTACAGTGTCAGCAGGAGGGCACTTGTAACTCAGTCGCAAGGGCTCCATTCTAACTGACGAAGCCTCGTACATCGTATTCTCAATACAGCCTTCCCAATGATGGCCTAAAAAGACGTGATTTAAAACAATAAGTTGCATGCTATAACATAAATTAGTAAACATCATCTGTGAGAACCAGAGCGAATGAGGGAATCACGAACAAAGGAATGAGTTGTCACAGGGAAATTTCAGTAACTTAAATCATTGAATCAATGAGAGGCCTGAAAATACGGTTATCCTTCCATATTGACTAAGGAAGTGCCAGTAACTTTATAGTAATACTGAAGGACAGTATGAGGGGAAAAGTATGAAATGGAATTATTCAAATTAAACACATACAAATCACTTAATCAGATCAACTAGTAATCATAAGTTTTAGAGTTAATTCCCTTCCGAACATTTTTTTTTATCGCGCCTAGACATAGTTTAAAAACTGGGAAATTAATATTATTTCTCGCAGCACTGACTCTGCATTTATCCCTTGTATATACTTCCAGGGGGGATCTTTGATGATGTATTTCAGCACTTGTAAAAATTTACGACAAGCCTAACGAAGCGACACAGTAAATCCATTAAGATCAAAATACTCCTACCTATATATAACAAATGGTATAAAAAAATACGTGAGCGCTCGTGAAGAACCAAGAGCATGACTAGGGTTACGGAAATATGCCACTATTAAAAACAGGAGGTGATCAAGATACTGATAACACAGCGAACAAAGACTGTCTAGATAAGAAGGTTCTTTCTTCAAGAACTGACTACATAACACGATTGATTACGTCTGCATAATGAGTGTTTATCCAAGCTGACTTAGATAAGCACGGTTGAATAAACCCATAACAGATTAAACCAGTTTAAAGGAGAAGGTGACAGAAAATAGAAAACAAAGATTAATGAACGGGGTTAGAACCAATTAAGATTGATATAAAAATGTAATGAAATGACACCAAATGTGTAATAAAGACTTTGGAAAAGAAAGGGAAGGATATGGGGAACCACATATAAATGAATATAACGTATATTAAGTGATGAAATGTTAAATGACTCCAAAGTAAGAAATGAATAGGTAGTTTATAAATAAATGAAACAATAGACTATAAATTGCTATAATAATCAACGGTTAAAGAAACTGGAAGGATATAATAATTGAAAATATGGGAGGCAGGTACTCATATTTGGATTATATAAATACTTTTTACCGTCAACATTTCCCATTTTCTGGTCATGAATTACACCTATTTTAATATAAGTTTGTGATGAAGATTCCCCAATATGTCATTGGTTTTGTTTGACTGGCTCTAGTTTTTTATAAATCTAGGTATCCCCTTAAAAACGGGGAAAAATATATTGATCGAGGTGGGACTAACTTACAAAATCGCACTGAAATTATTTGAGAATCATACGTAAAATCAAATTATGTAATACTATCACATCATTCTAATTTAATAACAGATGAACAGACTGTAAATTCTACATATGAAAACGTTCCGTACAATTTTGTGCTACTATATGTTGGTCATCAATACATTTTCCTTGAGTGAGCAATTAGAAGAGATGAATATTGTTAACCACATGCGCATAACACAGACGTTTCAAGCATTAATGGAGCTGTTTGTTACAGTAGCCAATCTCTCTGGTCGTGTTACAGTCCCAGCCAAAGAAGTCCAGAGATGTTACTACATATACAAATTCTTCATCTGGGGCTGAAGTAGAGAAGGAGCTCAACCTCTCTTTCCAATAAGCTGATATTTTAACTTCTGTTATAGACAGTTCTTTTCTTTTATTCCGAGAAGCTAAAAGTTCAGATTCTTGCCTTGACAGACTAAGGTCACGTATCACATCATTGAGTACTTCTCAGGAGAACTGCCGTGGTGTTGAAATGCTTACTTCATATTCACTTTCCACTGTATTCACCTATGTTACATCCAAACCCTGAGTTTCCTTCAACATTTTACAACAGAACGTATGGAACGTTTTTGACGGTGTGGCACAGGTCTCCTTGCTGACTCCAATATCAGGATATTCCAACTTCTCTTTCATTGTAATCGACTGAAACCTTTCACATTCACCATACAGAAAACAGTAATCGTTGTGGTGGGTTTATTCGGTTCTCTCCGCACCATAGACACACCACCCAAGTTTTAAACTTTTCCTTTGCTAATTTTTCCATCACACTGTCGTAAGCATTCTATACAGGTTTTGTGAGACCCATATGGTGGAAGCCTAAGACTTGTCTTGTTCTCACAAGCTCACCCCAAAATAAGCAAGATAAGCTTGCTTTACAAAATCTGATTTTTCCTTTTTTGCAACGAATAATCGCCACAAATGAAGCAAAATGCACTGGATTGTTTTAAGCAGACTCATCGTGAAAAATTCATGTTTATCTGGAAAAAAATAACGTGGTCGTAGTTGATAGGTATCTTACCCACTTCCATACATTTATTAAATAAAAGCACCAAACCACTCCAAAACTATATCCCCACCTGCTTTTAAACAATTTCTACTTTATCCTATCACTCCCAGCTGCTTACCCCCCTTTCATTCTACTCACTGAATCACGAACTTCCTCACACTCACAACTTGGCCTTCCTCACCCTACAAGATGCTATTTCTCCGTACCATACTCAAAATCACAGCTTCCCTATCTTCATCAACATTTAACAATTTCTGCAGAAATATTCCCTCCATATTCCCGATACCTCTAACTCTCCATTTAATAACTCTCCTCTCCTATTTTTAACTATTAAATCAATTCGTTCCCAGGCTTTCTCAACTTATTAATTTCACTCCAAAACTTTTTCTTATTTTTCTACAAAATTTGTTGATAACATCTCACCCACTCTCCTCATTGCTCTCTTTTTTTTTACACGTTTCTTCACCACTCCTAACTTCTCTTTTTTTCTCCATATACTCCTCCCTCCTAGCATCACTTCTACTTTGTAAAAAGTAGTAGTCACTGAAGGTTGTAAACAGCAACTGCCCCGGGGAGGTACTACGTCCTGCCATTGAGAGTGAAAACAGAAACCTTAACTGTTATTACATGAGAGGAAGGATTGCTGGTGTCCCTCTTTCTGTCTATAAACACGGTGGATAACATGTATACTTGCAACTTCTACTTACACTTAGGTCACAGCTACACAGGCATGCAGATTCATATTTAAGCATACACACCTTTAGTTTTTTTTTTTCTCTTATAGTTCTGTTCTCTTTATTTCCTCTATTCTCCATGGGGAAGTGGACAAGAATATTTTTTCTGTAAGCCATGCCTACGTAAAGGCGACTAAAATTGCGGGGCAATGGCCTTGAAATGCTTTCTGTAGAAAAATACTAAAAAAGAGAAGAAAGAAATTAAATATATATATATTAATATATAATAAATATATAAATATATTGTTAATATAAATTTAATATATATATTATTTATATGGGGTGTATATATATATATATAAATATAACTATATATAAAATATATAATATATATATATATAGATATATATATATATATCTATATATATAATATATATATATAGTATATATTATTTTTATTATTATACACTGGCCGATTCCCACCAAGGCAGGTGGCCCGAAAAACAAAACTTTTCACCATCATTCACTCCATCACTGTCTTGCCAGAAAGGTGCTTTACACTACAGTTTTTTAAACTGCAACATTAACACCCCACTTCAGAGTGCAGGCACTGTACTTCCCATCTCCAGGACTCAAGTCGGCGTGCCGGTTTCCCCCTGAATCCCTTCATAAATGTTAGTTATGCTCACACTCCAACTGCACGTCAAGTAATTAAAAACCATTTGTCTCCGATTCACCCTATCAAACACGCTCACAGGCATGCCTGCTGGAATAGTCCAAGCCCCTCGCACAACAAAACCTCCTTTACCCCCTCCCTCCAACCTTTCCTAGGCCGAACCCTAATCCGCCCCCGCCTTCTTCCACTACAGACTGATACACTCTTGAAGTCCATTCTGTTTCGCTCCATTCTCTCTACATGTCCGAACCACCTCAACAACCTTCCCTCAGCCCCTGGACAACAGTTTTTGCAATCCCGCACCTCCTTCCTAACTTTCCAAACTACGAATTCTCTGCATTATATTCACACCACACATTGCCCACAGACCTGACATCTCACTCACACTGCGCCAGTGTTGTGTAGACTGCCCCTTCTCCTCGCTGCAACATTCATCCCCACGCTTCACCACCCATATAAGAAGAGCGTTGTAAAACTATAACTCACATACATTCCCCTCTTTGCCTCCAAGGGACAAAGATCTTTGTCTCCACAGTCTCCTAATGCACCACTCAACCCTTTTTTCCCCTCATCAATTCCTATGATTCACCTCATCCTTCGTTATACCCATCCGCTGACACGTCCACTCCCAAATATCTGAATACATTCACCTTCCCCTCCATACTCCTCTCCCTCCAATCTATAGCCAATCTTTCATCCACCTAAACTTTTTGTTATCCTCATAACCCTACTCTTTCCTGAATCAACCTTTAATTTTTTCTCTTTTGCAACACCCATAAAAACCAAATTCATCCCACCAATCACTGCAACTTCCTTCAAATCTTCTCCCAAGAGCACGTGTCATCAGCAAAGAGCAGCTGTGACAACTCCCACTTTGTGTGTGATTTCTTTATCTTTTTAAACTCCACCCTCTTGCCAAGACCGCCTCGCATATTACTTCTCTTACAACCCATCTATAAATATATTAAACAACCACGGGACATCACACATCCTTGTCTAAGGCCTACTTTTTACTTGGGAAAAAATTTCCCTCTTTCCTACATAACTCTAACTTGAGCCAAACTATCCTCGTAAAACTCTTCACTGCTTTCAGTAACCTAACCTCCTACAACCATACACATTTGCAACATCTTCCACATTGCTCCCCTATATATATATATATATATATATATATATATATATAGATTATATATATATATATATAAATAAATATATATAATATATATATATATATATATATATATAGTAATAAATAATATAGATATATACATATATATAAATATATATACTATATATAATATATATATATATATATATATATATAGTATAATATAAATATATATATAATATATATATAAATAAATAATAATAATAAATAATAATAAATAAAAATATCTTTATTTACTACAAGTACATGTACAAGGTATGACAGTCACTAGCTGACAACAATGACAATACTACTGTATAGAAATCTCTTGTTATGCTCGGCATTTCGGTACATTTCGGGCAAATAAGGTCATTGTCCCAGGATGGCAACCTCACACCATCGACTACACCAGGTACCCCATTTTGCTGATGGGGACATAGACAACAAGGTGAAAAGAAACACTCCAATGTTTCTACACTGGCGGGAATCGAACCCAGACCCTCCTGTGTGAACGAAGCGTTTAGCCACCAGGCGAAAACACATGCAATCCTAATCATCTGGACCATAAGACGATCCTAAGAGTAGCGCATCAGTGGAACTGGATGTTGTACTTGCTACACAAGGACACACGATAGTGTGGATGACTCTAGGCTAATTCGATCTGGTCATCCACACCATTGTGGTGTCCCTTGGGTAGGAAAAGTACAACAACTTTTAATCCGAATGAAAATATTATGATGTCATTTAATGCACCTTACTATTCTTTCGCTACATTGATTTTTATAAGGAAATACTGAAGTCGGAATTATACTTGCGTTGTGGAGTGCTACAGACCCTCTGCTTGAACATGCTTCCCTGGTGCAAATGAATGTCATTGTTAAAGCATATTAGATTGTAGGTCTTATTCCATTAATTATGAAAAGTCAAGTATATACCAAAGAAAAATTTAAATTAATATATGTAGGTTAGACCTTTTCATGGTGTGGTATGCTTTTTCAGTAATTTTAACTAACCACAACCAAACTACCAAGGATCGAAACGATCACACAGTCCTGCTTGTTACAAATTTTAAAAAAACAAATATTAAACTGTCCGATAATTTTGCAGATACGGTGTATGAATCATTTATTTTTTATTATAATACATACGCTGATATATAGCACTGTAAGGAAGTTAATCTTGTTTATCAACATGATGAAATATACAGTGCATAAGCTTCTATCTGCAACTTCATATAGAATGATCGGGGGAATGTTTTCTTTATCACATTCCCATAAAGTTTCATGTAAGTGGTAAAAAATTAAGCTTTTTTTTTTTTTTTTGAAAAACCATAAGGTTTCAAAAGTTTATATGGCCAGTTGGGATTGAATGAATGTTGACATTCAAAATTTCATTGTGTGATGAGTATGTCTAATTTTAAATTCATTTAGCTTATGTCATTTAATGGCCATGTGCATATGATAGTGGAAAATATTTGTTGTACCCATGTTTGCTATGTACTCTAATATATTGGGTAAAGAAACTAGAAATATTAATTGTTGTAATGCCCTATGGTAGTGTATCCTTGTATTTATACACCTCTTAAAACTCATATGCTTTTTCATTATACAAACTGCCTCTCAGATAAGAATGGAAATAAAATCAGAGCATAGGTTACATATACGTGAAAAATTTCTGAACGAAGAGATAGGGAACCAGATTGTGTGCTTGAATAATGGATAATAAGTTATTTTAATATATTCGTTATATTATAAGTGTAGCAGCAGGAGGGTGTTGTGTGTACTATACCATGGCGGCATCAGAGGGAGTTTTGTGTGGTACTATCCCATGTCGGCAGGACAGAGGGTGTTTGTGTGTAACTATAGCCATGGCGGCAGCAGGAGGGTGTTTTGTGTGTACTATACCATGGCGGCAGTCAGGATGGGTGTTTTTGTGTGTACTATATACCCAGGTGGCAGCAGGAGGGTGTTTGTGTGTACTATAAACCATGGCGGCAGCAGGAGGGTGTTTGTGTGTAACTATAATAAACCATGTGGCAGTGCAGGAGGGTGTTTGTGTGTACAATACCATGGCGCAGCAGGAGGTGTGTGTCTGAGTACTATACCATTGGTGGCAGCGGAGGGTGTTGTGTGTACTATACCAATGGCGGCAGCAGGAGGGTGTTGTGTGTACTATATCCAAGCGCAAGCAGGAAGGGTGTTTGTGTGTACTTACCATGGTGGCACAGGAGGGTGTTTGTGAGTACTATACCATGGCGGCAGCAGGAGGGTGTTTGTGTGTAACTATACCAAATTGGGGGTTGGGGGATGGGGGAGCAGGAGGGGTGTTTGTGTGTACTATACCATGGTGCAGCAAGGAGGTGTTTGTGTGTACTATACCCTGCGCAGCAGGAGGGTGTTTTGTGTGTACTATATACCCATTCGGCAGCAAGGAGGAGGGTGTTTGAGTGTACTATACCATGGCGGTCACAGAGGTGTTTAGTATACATACCATGGCGTGCAGCAGGAGGGTGTTTGTGTGTACTATACCCAATGGCGGCAGCAGGAGGGTTTTGTGTGTACTATACCATGGCGGCAGCAGGAGGGTGTATTGTGTGAACTATACCATGCGCAGCAGGAGGGTGATTTTTGATGTGTACTATACCATGGCGGCAGCAGGAGGGTGTTTATGTGTGTACTATACCATGGCGGCAGCAGAGGGGTGTTTGGAGTGTCACTATAAAAACCATGCGGCAGCATGAGGTGTTTGTGTGGACTAATACCAGGCGGCAGCAGGAGGGAGTTTGTGTGTACTATACCATGGCGCAGCAGGAGGGTGTTTGTGAAGTACTATACCATGGTGGCAGTCAGGAGGGTGTTCGTGTGTACTATAACCAAGGCCGGCAGCAGGAGGTGTGTTTTTGGTACTAAACCATGGCGGCAGCGAGGGTGTTTGTGTGTACTATACCATGGCGGCAGCAGAGGTGATTGAGTGTACTTACCATGGCGGCAGCAGAGGGTGTTTTGAGTGTACTCAACCATGGCGGCAGCAGGAGGGTGTTTGTACTCACCTAGTTTTGTACTCGCTTAGTTTGTGTTAAAGGGGTCGACTCTCTGCTCCAGGCCCGCCTTGCACTGGTCGCGCTTAGGTCACTCTTCCTGCTCCAAGAGCTTTTATCATACCTCTTCTTAAAGCATAAGTAATGGATCCTGCCTCCACTACAACACTTGCCAGAACTATTCCACTTCTTGACAACTTCTGTGACCCCTACTGAAGAAAAACTTCTAACATCCCTGTGATTCATGCTGAGTCTTTTCAACTTCCAACTGTGGCCCTTGTTGCCTGTGTCTCATCTCAGGAACAGTCCGTCAGTCTACCTTGTTGATTCCTCTCAGTATTTTATATGTCGTTTCATATCCATCTTATCATATCCACGTTTATCATATCTCTCCTGGGTCCTCCATTGACATCAAGTCCGATTTCCGTAAACTCTGTATCTTTATCTGCAGAGACTTAAGATATGCCCTTAGCTCCGGGACAAGTCTTTACATTTGATTCCCCAAAACACCTTTTACATCTGTCAAGTTCCTCCAATCTTTCAACTTTATTATTCCATGAATTGCATGCATTGCAATTCTTAGAATTGACTGGTTTCCTATTAACTGTGCTACTCTTAGGAGGGTGCTTATTCTTCTTACCTTGTGGAGAATCATTATTTCTGATTCCTGCTACTTGATATGCACCTATGCAACTCTTTTTAGGAAATGAATTTTGATTATTAACATTGGGATAATTTTTCCCTTTGTGAAACTTGACAGACACCTCAGAGTTATTATGTGTTGCATCTTTAAAATGAGTTAGTTGGCTGGTCTGCAACTCCACAATTAATTCTTGTAGACCTAGTCTTATTTCCTCCAGACCAAAATAACCCTTGTGATATTTATTCAAGAGGCATTCAAGTATTTTATAGCTTAATTTATTCTGTACCATGGCACTCAATAACCAGTCTGATTCCTTCAGATTATATTTATTACTTAAAGTTTCGAGAGTGCTCTCCAGTTTAACTCTAAACTGCTGTAAACCTTTGTAAGTGTGATCTGGAGATTTTAAATTAACAATAACATTCATTAGATCCAACCTACTTTGTTCTATATTACCATAAGTGACTTTCAACAAGTCAACTGCTTCCTTGTAAGAGTCATTTACATTGGGAAAGGCTTGTATGAGTATGTGAGCATCTCCTCTTACCTGTTCTTTGAGGTAAAATAATTTAGTTACACAGGCTAGGTCACTCCTGTCATGCACAGCTGCTTTAAAAATTGACCAAAATTCCTCCCAATTTTCTCCAGGATTAAACACAGGCAAACACAATTCTGGGAGTTTTGGCAAAGTCATATTATTTGTTGGAGCAGACTGAAACTGCCTGGTTTAACACATTTTAAATTTATTAAAAGGGCCTGACTTTTTACAAGAATCTTTTCCTCTAATTCATAATACTGATTAATCTGAATCTATTTCAGTCTCATCTACACATTTTACTAATAAATCTCCTTCATATTTGTTGTAATATAATTTGTATGAATCATATCTATTCTCTAAAGCATCTAAATACACTTTTAAATCATCAGTATCCACAGTTTCTTGATTCATTAATTCCAAGCACTTATTATATGCCTTGGTTACATGAACTTTTCTAGCCTGTAGTGATGCTTTCTTTACTCTATATTCCATATGTTTGTCTTCTACATCAATTTTCTCATTTACAGCCATGATGCAATGTATTAAATTCAACTCAATTAATAACGCTAATTACAACTTACAACACTCATACAACTTACCTTTGAATAAATCCTAGCTACTTGAGCTTAGCAATTACATGTATAATATAAATTTTAAATGTACATTAATACAAACTTGGCTCATCAAAATTAATATTATACAAATTAATAAATCCTTGCCAGAATTTGGCATAGCAAAATTAATATTATACACAATATAATCTTTATCCACACTTGTCTTATCAATTACACATACACTGATATAAATCTTGGCCAGAATTGTCTTATCAAATTAATATTATACAAATACATTAATATAAATCCTAGCCACTCTGGCTTTGCAAAATTAATATACACATTAATATAATTAGCTACACTTGACTAATCAATTACACATATACTGATATAAATCTTGGCCAGAATTGTCTCATCAAATTAGTATTATACAAATTAATATAAACTTAGCCAGACTTGAGCTTAGCTTATCAAAATTAATATTGTAATTATTATAATCCACAGCTTGGCAGTCTTCAAGCTGGCACTGGACAAGCACCTAAAGTCAGTTCCTGATCAGCTGGGCTGTGGCTCGTACGTTGGTTTGCGTGCAGCCAGCAGCAACAGCCTGGTTGATCAGGCGCTGATCCACCAGGAGGCCTGGTCACAGACCGGGCCGCGGGGGCGTTGACCCCCGAAACTCTCTCCAGGTAACTCCAGGTAACATCCACCTCCTTCTGTTATTTCACATATAATTAAGTAATTAACTAATTAATGACTTCACTAATTACCTCCGGTTCAAGAAGGACCAACAGGCAAATTAAATGTGGAAAATTGCATTTATCTGAATGTAACTAATTATGTACATAACAGTAAATGATAATAAAGATAATTATTATTTATCAATGTTACATAGACAAGTAGGAATTTGGGACACCTAGGTCGCAAAAATGTCCCCCTTCGATACCTACCACTGTCATAACCACAAGTTGCTCTGGACCTATTAATTAAATGAAATGTACATACACCAGGAATACTGGTAAATATATAAATTTGTGGACTGTATATTAAAAATAATAAATGGTTATATATATACACAATTACATAACAGAAGGAAAATATATCTTAATATCACTCACCAATTTGACTGAATATTAAGTTGTATCATACTCAGAAAAATCTCACTAACTAAATTTATGAAAACACTGGCCAGTTTTTTTTTACCAAATCTAGAGAGCTTATCTGAGGTTCCTGGAGCTGTCTTGTCCAGTCGCCTGATATCTCAAGTTATGCAGGAATGCATGTCCAACAATTTCGCCTCCTATTTGAGAGGTGTCAGCCCAATTTTAACCTCTAGAGCACGAAAATTCCTTCCCATTACACTAACGTTGTATCCAATTTAAAACCAAGATGGCGAGTCTCGTCTGCGCAGACGCAGGCTTTCCGTTTTCTATGACATAAATATTATTAAATACAGTATGGCCATCTATTTACATATAAATACTGAATTTCTGGAAAATATATACAGTATTTTCCACAGCTGGTGATAGTGTGACAAATACTGGAAGGTGAAATTATAAAGGCGTGGTAAGAGGTAGAACTATGTAGGAATGGTAGTTGTTAGGATGTAAATTTGTGTAGCATAGTAGCTACTAGGAGGTAGAACTATCATGGAGTGGTACCTGTTCGGATGTCAGGTCGTATGGCATGGTAGCTGCTATGTGGTAGTAGATGCCGGGATGTAGAATGATGTAGCAGGATACCGAACTATGTAGGAAAGGTAGCTATTAGGATTGAAAAGGAGTGTGTGATAACTTAGCAGCTACTTTATGGAATGGCTGTGATGGTGTAGGATCTACTAGGAAGTAGTATTTCACGTGGAAGGTGGAGGGGATGGTTAGCTAGTACAGTTGGTAATGGGGTGGAGAGAAGTAGCCTTGGTCTAGCGTGTGACTAGACAGTGTTCAGAATTAGAAACACACACTGGCTACTTACGTCACAATCAGCTATATTTCATAAGAAATTAATGTTTTGCTGACCCTCTTTTAAATATGGAGTAATATCCTAGTTGATGACCCATAAATAAAAGAGTGCCTTATATTTTTATATTTCTGCTTTCAGTTGAATCTTTAACTAGGAAATATTATTCGGTGATCAGGTTTGGTATAGTTCAAATACGCTACTCACTTGATAAAGCTCTGATAAGTGCATATTTGCAGGTAATGCTTACTTTACATATACGTTAAAAAAATTTTGATCACCTTGATGAACTTAAACTTTCAGTCATATAAAAAACAACCTTGAGGTCATATCTTAAGAATTACGAAAAAGTGCTTCTCAACGAAAAAAAAAAATTGTTTTTGTAAGAGGGAAAACATGGGTGTGTGGCACTCTCTGGGTCTGTAGCAGCTGTTCCCAGGTATCATAGCGCAGCAGCACACATACTTTGGCCAGTGAGCTGCACACACACACACACACACACAAGAGAGGGAGCAGATATGTTGTGTGTACCACTTACCACAATCTTCAACACATCCCTGGAAACTGGGCAACTACCTGAGGTATGGAAGACGGCAAATGTAGTTCCCATTTTCAAAAAAGGAGACAGAAAAGAGGCACTAAACTATAGACCTGTGTCATTGACGTGTATAGTATGCAAAATTATGGAGAAGATTATCAGGAGGAGAGTGGTGGAGCACCTGGAACGGAACAGGAGTATAAATGCCAACCAGCACGGATTCACGGAAGGCAAATCCTGTGTCACAAACCTTCTGGAGTTTATATAAAATAAAGAAGAAAGACAAGAGAGAGAGGGGTGGGTTGATTGCATCTTCTTGGACTGCAAGAAGGCCTTTGACACAGTTCCTCACAAGAGATTATTTGCAGAAGCTAGAGCATCAGGCGCATTAACAGGAAGGGCACTGCAATGGATCAGAGAATACCTGACAGGGAGGCAACAACGAGTCAGGGAAACGTAATGACGTATCACAGTGGGCACCTGTGACGAGCGGGCCCCCACAGGGGTCGGTCCTAGGACCAGTGCAAATTTTTGGTATATGTGAACGACATGACGGAAGGGTTAGACTCAGAAGTGTCCCTGTTTGCAGATGATGTGAATTTTAATGAGGAGAATTAAATCTGATGAGGACCAGGCAGGACTTCAAAGAGACCTGGACAGACTGGACACCTGGTCCAGCAAATGGCTTCTCGAATTTAATCCTGCCAAATGCAAAGTCATGAGGATAGGGGAAGGGCACAGAAGACCACAGACAGAGTATAGGCTAGGTGGCCAAACTGCAAACCTCACTCAAGGAGAAAGATCTTGGGGGTGAGTTAACACCGAGCATGTCTCCGGAAGCACACATCAATCAGATAACTGCTGCAGCATATGGGCGCCTGGCAAACCTGAGAACAGCATTCCGAACCTTAGTAAGGAATTTATTCAAGACAACTGTACACCGTGTATGTCAGGCCCATATGGAGTATGCAGCACCTGTTTGGAACCCGCACTTGAAAAAAGCACGTCAAGAAAACTAGAGAAAGTACAAAGGTTTGCAGAAAAGGTTAGTTAAAAGCTAAGGGGAATGTCCTATGAAGAAAGATTAAGGGAAATCGGCCTGACGACATGGAGGACAGGAGGGTCAGGGGGGACATGAAAAAAACGACATATAAAAAACTGCTGGATAGACAAGGTGGACAAGGACAGGATGTTCCAGAGAGGGGACACAGAAACAAGAGGCCACAATTGGAAGTTGAAGACACAAATGAGTCAGAGAGATAGTAGGAAGTATTTCTTCAGTCATAGAGTTGTAAGGCAGTGGAATAGCCTAGAAAATGACGTAGTGGAGGCAGGAACCATACACAGTTTTAAGACGAGGTTTGATAAAGCTCATGGAGCGGGGAGAGAGAGGGCCTAGTAGCAACCGGTGAAGAGGCGGGGCCAGGAGCTAGGACTCGACCCCTGCAACCACAAATAGGTGAGTACAAATAGGTGAGTACACACTCCTCCTTTGTAGTGGGTCACAGGCGCCAGGCTCCGAGAATCTTAGTGCTTTTAGCAGCTAGAAGTAACCAGTGTTAGTGACAACGTCAATGAACAACCCTACAAGTGATAACCAGTGTATTAGCAAACATAAATAAAGTGAAGGCGAGAGAAAGCCTGAAATTATACAACAAAATTTCAAAGCGCCAGTCGTTGAGGCCTAGTTGGCACCTGTTGCCACAGTGTTACACATATACAAAGTACAAATCGAGTGACTAAAGAGAAAAGACCAAATAGAATTAAGAGAGGCATAAAGTGATAACCAGTGTATTAGCAAACATAAATAAAGTGAAGGCGAGAGAAAGCCTGAAAAATTTTACAACAAAACAACCCAATTATACAAAAAAAATTTCAAAGCACCAGTCGTTGAGGCCTAGTTGGCACCTGTTGTCACATTGTTACACATATACAAAGTACAAATCGAGTGACTAAAGAGAAAAGACCAAATAGAATTAAGAGAGGGTGGCTAACGAAAAAAATGTGATGTAGCACAAAAGAGTGAACAAGCTAGCCCGAAAGGGGATATATATATATATACATACATATACATAAAAAAATATAAGCAGAGGTGGTGGCAGCAGTAGGCCCGAGGGAGTAGCGCCGCCATAACAGGCGGGTGTCATCACAAATAAGTAGTGTACTTACCCAAAGTGAAGTGTAAATTATAAAAGTTTGCCGTATACAAGTGGATAAGTGTGGTAAAGAGGACTCAAAAGGGCAACGAGATAAAAACAGCGAAGAACCAGCGGCGGAAAGGGCGAGGTGCACGAGTCATCGTACAGAAGCATCGTACAGCGAGCATCGACATCAGGCATCTGGATGACGTCCCTCTGACCAGTAACGTACAAATCACCTGTTTGTGGTTGGGGGAAGTCTGAGTGATAACCGGCCCAGCGGTCACTGGTAACTCGATATCTAAACCCTGCTCCAGAGCGATTATCATACACACAACACCTAGCAGTAGTAGGAAGATAAACTTTGTAGGAGTAAGGATTAAGCAGGAGGATTAAGTCGTGGCTAATGGGACTACAGCTCTGACAACAGTTTCGAGAGATAATGGTCTAGGACACAAAGACAGTACAATCTGAGAAGCAAGTACTGGGTACACATGTAACTACTTTCAGTGTTAATGGTATCTCATTAGTATTACGGATACACAGAAGTGAATTGTATTTCTGGGACATATAAACAACTGACGTGCTCACACACACACACACGCGCGCACACACATACACACTCGGGGCTCGACCCCTGAAACCACAACTAGGTGAGTACACACAGCTGATCCTTGGAATTTGACCGCCTCCCCCACAGACCTCTTACCTTTCCCCTCCCTCGCGTTTCTCCCTCTCAATACCCTCTTTCCCTCCTTTCTCCCTCTCTCTTTCTCTCCCTCTCCCTCTCTTTCTCCCTCTCATCTACCTTTCTCTCCCCCTCACATTTTCTCTCTCTCCCCCTTGGTTTTATCCCCACCCCATACTCTCTCCTCTCATACCCTCTCTACCCTCCTTTCTCCCTCTCCTCTCTTTCTCCCCTCTCCTCTTTTCTCCCTCTCCTCTACCCTTCTCTCCCCCTTGGTCTTATCCCTCACCCCCATACTCTCTCCTCTCTCTCCCCTCTTTCTACCCTTTCTCTCTCCTCTCTCTCCCTCTTTCTACCCTTTCTCTCTCTCCCCCACACCCTCTCCCTCCTCTACACATGTAGTAAAAGGTAGTACATAACAGGGTGAAAGAATGACTTGTTAACACACGCTAGTATTATAATTATTAGAACTACTCTCGGGTTAGTGGTATCTCATTAAGTATTACGGATACACAGAAGTGAATTGTATTTCAGGGACATATAAACAACTGACGTGCTCACACACACACACACGCGCGCACACACATACACACTCGGGGCCAGGAGCTGGGTCTCGACCCCGAAACCACAACTAGGTGAGTACACACAGCTGATCCTGGAATTTGACTGCCTCCCCCACAGACCTCTTACCTTTTCCCTCCCTCGCGTTTCTCTCTCTCATAGCCTTCTTCCCTCCTTTCTCCCTCTCTCTCTCTTTCTCTCCCTCTCCCTCTCCCTCTCTTTCTCCCTCTCTCTACCCTTTCTCTCCCCACTCACATTTCTCTCCCTCCCCCTTGGTCTTATCCCTCACACCCCAATACCTCTCCTCTCTCTCCCTCTTTCTACCCTTTCTCTCTCCTCTCTCCCTCTTTCTACCCTCTCTCTCTCTCCCCCACACCCTCTCCCTCCTCTAGCCTTCTGTCTGTGGTAATAAGAAGTAAAAAAAAAAAAAAAAAAAAAAAAAAAAAAAAAAAAAAAAAAAAAAAAAAAAAAAAAAAAAAAAAAAAAAAATGGGTGGCCTTAGAGGACGGAAACCCAGAGATCTGGTGGACGAACCAGGGAGGAAAGACTGGGAGCTAGAGCTCCAAAAAAGGGAGGAAGAGTGGGGAAGGAAGATAGTAGAGCTTGGTAAGAAAATGGAGGAGTGGATAGCTGAAGAGTGCAGGAAGTGGGAAGTACAGGTCTTAGCAGCAGAAGCTAGGATACAGTGCTTAGAAGAGAAACTGCAGAGCCTGAAACAGATTAGAGAGACAAATGACAATTCAGGTGTGACATCAGGAAATTCAAAGTCAGGCGCAGACAAGGGGATGGTAAGCAACAACGGAGACATGCCGTACACGAAGGCCCTATCAGACCCACGTGGGGCCAGGGAAAAGACGACGAGCACACTAAGATCAAACGACAGGTCTGAAAACAATGAAGGTATGCTATATGCAGAGATTCTAACAGCCAACTGCAGTAGCAAGGGACAGCTGGTCAGGAAAGACAGTCCACTGAGAATAGAAGTTTCAGATATGACAGGGACTGAAGGCAAGATTATGTCAATGGAAGGAAATAAAATGCCTCAGAGGACGCAGATGGAGACTCAGTGGGAGGAGGAAAGGGCGAGGTCAGTTTTTGTGTAGGCTCCAAGAAGCCAAGGGGCCAACTTTGAAGAAATAAAACAGGAGGAGAAAAAAATGATTTAAGGCATCATGAAAACAATAGGGGAGGGCAATATGACCCAGGTGACAAAATTTCAGAGAATTGGGTGGTTTGTGAGTGGAAGGATACGGCCTGTCAGAGTAACTTTCAAGGAAGAATCAGTTCGAACCAGGATTCTGCAAGAGAAAGCAAGACTGAGGGACAAAGAGGGGTACCAGAGAGTATACCTCGACCGCGACAAAAACACAAGAAGAAAGGACTACACTGAAAGAGAGGGTACAGAGAGCAAGGAGGAACGAGAAGCAATGAAAATGAGCAGGGGACCCAGACACGGGAAAGGAAGGGCAAACCACACCCCACAGAATCTCCCACCAAAAGACTCCAAACCCCGACATCCCAACGCAATGAGAAACCTATACTACAACCCACTCACTGTTCCCCTGCCACCAATCCCATATCACAAACCTAAACCCCAAACAGCTGTCCCTTATGGGCATTCTGACCCCACCCCCATCAACAAAAACCCACCTACACACAGCCCCATATGGGCCCCCCACCAAGGCTCTCGCTCCCAAAAACCCCCAATATTCTTGCATGACCACAATGATAGAAAAAAACTAAAGGTTTGGTACACAAACGCGGATGGAATAATGAATAAACATGAGGAGTGGAATGAAAGAATCATTTGAAAATCCCCAGACATCATAGCAGTCACAGAAACAAAACTCGGAGACAAAAACAGACACAATCTTCCCAACAGGATATCAGATCCTGAGGAAAGATAGAAGGATTAGAGGGGAGGAGGGGTTGCACTGCTCATAAAACACCGATGGGGATTGAGGAAATGGAAGGCATGGACATGATTGGAGAGAAAGAGACTACATTGTAGGTACAATTCAGTCCGGAGAACATAAGTAGTCATTGGAGTGAAAGTATAACCCACCCCAGAACTGCAGGAGGCCAAGAGAGGGTACGAAGGAAACAACAGGGTGATGGTGGACACACTGGCTGAGGTGGCAAGAAGAGCTCACTCGGGCAGGGGCAAAGTTACTGGTAATGGCGATTTCAACCACAGGGAGATCGACTGGGAAAACCTGGAGCCACATGGGGTCCCGAAACATGGAGAGCCAAGATGATGGTGTGGTACTTGAAAACCTCATGCATCAAAATGTCAGGGACACAACCAGAGAGAGAGGGGAGGATTTAGCCCGCAAGATGGACCTTGTGTTCACCCTGAGCAGTTCAGACATTGAGGACATCACTTATGAGAGGCCCTTGGAGCTAGCGATCATGTGGTTCTGAGTTTTGACTATATAGTAGAGTTTACAAGTGGAGAAGGTAACAGGAACTGAAGGGGAAAGGCCAAACTATAAAAGGGGGACTACACAGGTATGAGAAACTTCCTGCAGGAGGTTCAGGGGACAGAGAAATGGTAGGAAAATCAGTAAACGAGATGATGGAAATGTGGCAGCAAAGTGCAAGGAGGCAGAGGAAAGTTTTGTTCCCCAAAGGGGAAAAGGAAATTTAAAAGGAAGACCAAAACGAGTCCTTGGTTTACCCGAAGGTGTAGGGAGGCCAAAACTAAGTGCAAAGAATGGAAAAGGTACAGGAGGCATAGGACCCAGGGAAAAAAAGGAGATTAGTAGAAGAGCCAGAAACGAGTATGCACAGATAAGGAGGGAGGCCCAGCGACAGTATGAAAACGACATAGCATCGAAAGTCAATTCTACCCGAAATGCTGATAGCCCAATTGGAGGAAGCAACGTCAAGGACCAGGGGGTAAGGTGAGGAAAGAAGGTGGAAACCCACAAGAAACGATCAAAAGGGGGGG